>JAJONR010005207.1:0-39333 GCA_029582245.1 Solanum etuberosum | reverse complement strand
CCCCCCCCCCCCCCCCCCCCCCCCCCCCCCCCCCCCCCCCCCCCCCCCCCCCCCCCCCCCCCCCCCCCCCCCCCCCCCCCCCCCGCTTTTCTACTCTTCAAATCTTCCGTTCTCATCTTCTTCAAAGAGTTCATCATTTCTTTAAGAACACAAAATCTAATCTTTCTGTCCAAATTTTTTCTCCATTTTTGGTTGCTGCCTTTCATCTTCTCCGAAGAGTTCATAAGAACATAAAATCCTATTGAAACAACCCCAACATCTTACTTTAAGAATACAAAATCCTATTTTGAAACAACCCACCCCAACATCCTATTTTGAAACAACCCACCCCAACATCCTATTTTGAAATAACCAAAAACGTATTCCTGAACAAATTACAAAAAGCTAAAGAATTATAACTGGTCCAAAATTGTAGAGAATGGAAGAAAAAAGTATATGGAGGAGTGAATGCGGAAAATTCGAGGGTTGAGTAATTTGGACGAGAACGGACTCGTTTTGATCATCGTCGTTAATGTTTTTGAAGAGGCGCATTGGGCGTTTTAGGGTCATGAATAGGCCGTTGCTACATACTATTTTTTTCAAATCGAATATGGCATTTTGAGTGGTAAGTCCATCACCATGCTACGGTGGAAGCCGATGTCTGTGTTGCATTTTACTGGTGAGAGGCTGAGAGCCATTGGAATGAGAGGAGAGAAAGGAGAGAAATATGGAAAAAAAAATATAAGAAAGAGAAAATGATTTCTCAAATAAAATTTTTAGGGAGTTCAATTTAATTTTATCACTTTATTTCCTATGTGGAAATTAAAAATGACGTGGAATGTGGCGTGTGGTGGTTGTATGTTGACCTTAGAAAAAAGAGTTTAATATACTATGTTTCAATGGGTTTGGCGGTTCAATTGCAAAGAGTTGAATAGAAGGGTTCAAAATACAAAATCATACAAGTATAAAGGTCCATTAGATCATTTCGTCTTTTTTTTCTTTTAAAAGAAGCTTGTGATACATATAATTTATATAGATTTATAATTAAATATTTATTATACTATTCCAAATTAATATCATTGTATACAAGTTTTGAAATTTCAATTGCTGCAAAAACTCAAAATTGTAGTACAAGCAAAACACAAATGACCACCAGGCATCAATCATCATAGCCTAGTTTTATCACTGTTCTTTGACAATTGACATATTATGGATGTGTTTGATATGGGAGAAAACATTTCAGAAACTGTTTTCCGATATTTTCATGTTCGGTTGGTCAAAAATATTTTCTTAAGAAAAGCAAGTTCCTTAACAATGAGAAAAATAATTTCCCTGACTCCAATACCGCAGATATCATATTCACATTCACATACATAGAAATATGTTCTATGTGCTCAAGAAAATGTAAAGATTGTATGGATGAACCACAAGCTGCACTGACTCCAATTATACAAAATGGGGATCCTAGTAGTTAACTTTCATCTGGGACAGATTTTATGTGCAATTGAACAACTACAAGACAAAAGGATTTCTTTCTCTATATTCCTGCGGTGACAGAAAATTATTAAGGAGAGAAGAACTTTTGCAAAATGCACCAGGAGCTAAACCTGTTTTTGAGATAGGAGGACAAGCAGCCCTTGAGGGCCTAGTAAAATCTCATTAAGGAAACTGACTAATCCAAACCAAACGACAGGAGTCACGTCAACTCCAGCAAGCGGAGGAATCAATTTTCGTGTTGCGACAAGAAAGGGCTCTGTGGGTGCATAAGCTATGACATAAGGGAACTTGCCAACTGGAAGTTTAGGATACCAGGACATGACTATTCTCAAAATGAACAGAAAGGCAAATGCTGATAGGAAGGGGCCAAGAAAGCTGATTGCCAGTTTTGCTGTGCCAGGGTCTAAATCTAACAGCACCAATCTTTGCATCAGTGGTGATGAAGCATGTGAGGTATCAATTGCACCGCTTTTCAAGACTTTAATAACCTCTTCTGAACTGAGAGGACTTGTTGGAATGTTTCCATTTGACTGAACGCCGTCCAGATAAGAACATGCTCTGAAGTTTGTGTCTCTCAACCTTTGTATATTTCTTCTTCTCACGGGTATTAGGGAGTTTCCCTGCAAAGTTGATGAACTTTGGAAAAGTTAGCAATCACAGAAATAATATGAGACCTAAGATAATTGGCAATGTTTCTGAATAGAGATGTATCACTATCTTTTCGTCTTATTCTATTGGAGAGCAATAGAAATTACGTGTGATCAAGTCTTGCCTCAGTTTAAACTAAAACCTGTTGGAAGTTACTGATGATGTTGTAGAAATAATACTGTTTCATAATTCCATGATAGAGCTATCGACTTGGAACAAATTCAAGTTGACAAATAGCAATCAAGGGAAAAGGACATGAATTTCTGAACATTAAAATGAAAATTTACCTTGAGAAAGTAAGTTGAAGTAAGATATGATACTTTTTGATAATTCCATTTCAATGTGGAACAAAATTGAAGAAGAATTTGGAACATTTTAAGATGCAGAATTGCCTAAATGGATAGAGAGTAAATTCAAGGTAGATATAACGAGGAGAAGTTGATTATGTTGTAACATGTGAGCCAAAAAAAACATTTTTCTTTCCCTATCTCTACTTACAAGCATACTGTCCATCAGTGGCGGAGCCAGAATATTTATGAAGGGGTGTCAAAATATAAAGTACAAATGTATAAGCCCTGCTATCGGGGATAGAGAACACACAACCTCAACCAAATTTTGCAACTCCTTAACCACTAAATTAAACCTTCAACTTGTATCAATAAATGTCAAACACTTTTATATATATTTATTAAACCAAATTTTGACCTATATATACAATCTAATTTTCTGACAAACCCTTGCCGTCCATGATCAGTTGCTCAGCCGAGTGATAGAGCGAGAAATTTGAAGCTTACGTATGGAGTCCCCAAAGACTACATAGCTAAAGACCACAAAGGGGTTTTGGATTGAGCCATTTTACCCTATTCTGCTGAAATTTTAGAGAGAGAGGGGGAGGATGAAACTTACATTGGTATGTGAGTGTAACAAAGCAGTTGGGTATCCTAAATCAAAGATTCAAGAGTAGGTGAGTAAGTAGAAAGAGGTAATAAACGAAAAATCTCAAAAAAAGAAACCGGATTACCATTCGATAGAGGTGGCCTGCAAATAAGGGAAGATATATCCATTTCTCTCTCTATCAGAAGCTCTTCAGGATATGAGCATGATATTAGACACTCAAATTTCTATATCCTCAACTTGGTCCCTACCCTTTTCAAAACTTCCATTGCATCCTTCACATTTAATTGACACTTTTTTATTTAATTTTTAATTGTTCAAAGGACATTTTTTTGTTTGCCTCAAAAAAAGATGGATTATTTTTATTTTTTTGTTCAAAGGACATTTTTATTTTTATTTTTTTAATTAATATATCGTGTAAATAGGGTCCACATTGATATATTGTGATTAGTCATTATTGATTTTTTTCAATGAAAATAATAAAATCACATTTTTCTTTGAAGGATGTAATAATAGTATAATGTCGCTTTGATACAAAATATTCAAATGTTAATAGACATTTGAAGTTTAGAACTCAATATTTATGAGTATTTACTTTATTATACCAGCAATATCTATGCAATATATGATAGTATACAACTAATAATTAAAGGCTACAAAAAAAGCTAATTACTTATTGACATGAATCATGACACTAATAGTGTCCAAACAATATTGACTGTGAAGAATAATTTGAAAGCTCTCAAAGAGGTTACATATGAAAAAATAAATCAAAAGTTCTCGAAGAGGTTAATTATACAATTTATATATTGGAAGTTGAAAAAATTTTAAGGGTATTTTTTATCAATAAAAGTTTACGGTTAGTCGAAAAGAAAATCGACTGGTTACACTATTTTACAAGCTTTTTTTTATAAATTTGTTTTTGGGACTATCAAAAGTTATAAACACTATGTGCTTGGTTGCATAAGTTTTTCCCCAAAAAGTGGGGAATAACAAAATACACCTAAGACTGAGTGTCACAAATACAAAATCATCTAAGATCGAGTACATCTGTTTCAGAGCTATAATATTGTGTAAAACAGTAAATGACTGGGAATAGAGGAAGTCAAACATCACTCTGAACATCAAGTAGCTCATCAAGACTTTCGGAAGGCACAACCTCGGACAAAGAATTAATTGGGCATGCTAGCCCTAGAATCTACATCAAAGTGTAACAAGTATAGTATGAGTATGAGAACACATATATTTATAAGGCATCATAGACCAACCAAGCAAGAGTCAGAGAATTATTTTATAAAAAGTAGTACAAAATATACATATCCTACCGGTATACACCCGCTCCACCAATTGCTTGCGGGGAGCTGAGACTCGTAGGGGATGATTCGCAAGATCCATATACTCGCACAGAAATATTGTTGACTTTCTAAGGAATCTTTTTCCTGTCCGCACATCAGAAGTGTCTAAGCCATAGGCACATGAGGTTCCTTATTCTTGGTCAGCCTCCCATTCGCCTCTCTCCACTCTCTACCCTCTCTCCTCTCTCCCAATCTCGCTCGTCTCTCTCCTCCCTGTCCCAATCTCGCTCACCAGATTTACAAATACATATGTATACCAGTTACATATATACAATTATCTATCAGATATACATATACAATTCGATAGATATACAAATACAATTCACCTATCTCCTCTCTCTGGCTCGCCTCTCTCCTCCCTCTAACATGTAGCTACGAATCATAATTAACAAACTATAGCTATTGAGCCTCATTAAGTTATTTTTAGTGGCTATTTGCGAAATTTCCTCATTTAATATCCCCAATTTCAACCTAACTCACCCATTTGACACCCTTATATGTGTATAATTTCATTATGACATAATATAATAATCACATATAAACAGATTCAACATAACTACACGAAGAATCTTATTTCCCAAATAAAAATAATTATTAACGATTTAACTTGTAGGAGATTCCAACAATTATACTTACTTGCAAAAGAGACGTGGATTACCACCCTTAGGCAAATTTTGTGGAGAGGGTGCTTCAACCATATTATTCTAGACCAAACACAGTAGGAAGATTGGAGTTCATTGTTATGCTAGAAAAGCAAGGGGATGCAAACAATTCTTTTTGCTAATTTATTTTCAGTTAATGAACAAATTGGTCAATATTCTCCAAGTCGTCACTACAATGAAACTGAAAGAGGAAGTATTGACTGGACACAATACTTGGACAGGAAACACAATATAGAGATCTTGCCTCTCGTCGCTGCACAATAGTGCATAGTAAGATAGTTCATAATTGTACATAAAATGTAGTGCACCCAATGGGACAATGTTAAATTAGCTATCTGCCTATCTCCAACACTGCTGATTTTTCCTCCCAGAGTACACCCATGTCTGGGTTCTCACTTTTCTGGTTCTTCCATAGGTTCTCCAATGGTAGACTTTGACAAGTTCCCCTAGTCGCTCATAATGTTTCCAACATTGCATCATAAGTAAATAATTTTCTGTAAGAGCGAAGATCAATCAAGTTTTGAGAGTGAAATGAAAATGTAGCTTGAGAGTTAAAAAAACATACAGAGAAGATACTTTTCCAATGTCGATGTTCAAATACCTTCTGAGGTTCAGTGATTCACTCAACTATTGGACAACAGTTCACAGTTCAGCAGAAATCTAAAAAGGATTAAAACTTTTTAGGAATTGTTAAAGAATTTATGCTTCCTTGAATTTATATAAGTCAGCTTTTCCATAGCTAGTCAAAGTCTACATTTCAATGAAGATCATATGGGTTTCATAATTCAGAAATCTGAATATTGAAAACCCACATAATCTTCATATAAATTTTGAAAACCATGTGCACTCAACTTGTTATTTGACACAGTGTTAGGTGACCTATCAGGACAAGGGGGAAGGAATTATAGAGGAGACAACCGAGACACAAAACCATGTGCACTCAACTTGTTATTTGACACAGTATTAGGTGACCTATCAGGACAAGCAGGAAGGAACTATAGAGAAGACAACCGAGACATAAAACCATCACCTGATCATTAATAGTCTTCAAACAGTGAAAATTGAGATACGTGTTTCATATTCGTAACTATGGAAGCAGTAATATAAAACTTACAATGGATTAGCGCAAGCACGTGATCCAGTCATCAAGAGAGCAATATTCCACAATTAATGTGGGCTCAGACTTCTAGACCCGATCTGGGGGTTTCAGCTACTGCAGTTCCTTCAGCTGTTTTTAAAAAGGATCATATGAATGAAGTGCACAGCAAGAGGGAGGGGAGTATGAAAATGAATGTTGATGGTGATGTGTGGGACAAAGGGATCGAATAGAATATTGAAAAAATGAAATATGTAGAGGAGAAAATCACTGCGTAAGAAGTTAATTGGCAGAGATGTTTCTAGTGCTTCTCAAAATAAATTGGCCAGTCAAAATTGAAGAACCCATACATCAAAATTAGCTACCTGGTGAAGGTTAGCTAACATTTGAGTTCTTTCACCAGGTAGCTAAAAATATTAGCTAGCTAGTAAAAGAACTCAAATATTTCAATTTTCATGTATGCATCTTCTATCAAATCAATCTCTGGGTTTTTAGTTGAAAAAAGAAGAAAGGAAAAGGAAGAATCAAACTGAAGTAGATCCAAAATATTATATTAAGGCCAGACCAGGAATGGAGCAGTAGCAAAAGAAGTGATAATGACAACCTTTATAAACTGCAAACAGTGATTCATTGTCCTGTATTGGCACAGATCTCCATTTGCTTGTATCCATGTCAGACCCAATAATCATTTATGACAAGAAACTAGATATGCTTCCTTTAACTAAACGCATTGTTTAGCTTTCAAGAGGATCATGTTTTGCTACCAATTCCCTGAACTCACAATCCACGATCGCAAAGAAAGGAATATCCAATTAATAGTTTCTTAGTCATCCAGAATACCATATTTGGGAGTTTGAAGACACTATATACTTCCTTGACCCCACCCTTTCTGCACCCGCTTCAAATTTTTCAAGGCTGCTGCACTTCCATCATCTCTGTCAAAACAGGATAGACAGTTCAGGAGATATCATGAAACACTATGAAGAAATTTCACGAAACAACTTAAAAGAATATTCTATCAAGAGGCAGTTTAGTCAAGGTATCACATAATGGAAATGATAAGATTCATAGAGCACCACATCTTTTGTATGCTTTTCACCGTCTGTATACTACTTGTATACCAGGGTTCTCCATAATCAGTAAATTATCACTTCAACGGGAAAGTAATGGAAAAGGACAGAAGAAACAAATATAGAGGAATTAGAGCTTGTAGATCTATTAGGCTCGCTGAAGTAGTTTCTCTCTTTCTCTCTTTTTTGTTTGTTTTGTTCCCCTTTTGAAGGACTCCGGCATATCCTTAATGCTGAGGAATACAACATTACCAGTTTCAAAAAAAAAAAAAAAGGACAGAAGAAAGGCAAAAAATGAGCAATGAGAATGACAGAATCCATATTCCAAACTGTGTTGGCTTTACCCTACCAAGTTTAGGCTAAAAAGGTAAGGATGACTCATACTCATGATGATCCTATTAACCAGAAGTGCGACACTTTTTCCTTTTCATATTCTTCTTCCACAAGATTCATATTTTTTCCTTTAAATAAATCGACATATGACATGATTTCTCATAGATCCAGAAGTTCTACAACCTAATCACTTTAAACAATGTTGCTAAAGGTTCATTTATAGCGCGCTTAAGCTCTGAGATCCAGTTAAAGCTAGGGTATGAAAATTGTCGCTTAAGTAGTGTTTTACCGTAGATACTAAGGCAAGTGACTCATCTCCTGTTGGTTATATCTTTAAGAGGGCAAATAATAGACAATAAATCTAGTTAGTAAGTTGCTACATCATCTATTAAAGAGTGTTACAAATGTAATTTAGTGATTATGAATAAGATTATTTGTTTTTAATAACCAAGGTGTCCAGGCCGACTTACACGCACCTAAACTAATTATATATATATTTTTAACTTTTTTTCCATGAGCATTTTTCATCAATGCCCACTTTAGTTCTGCTTTGTGCTTAAGCTCCAATAGACTTTGGTGCTTTCTTCCCTATCCGCTTTTGACTACTCTGAGATTACCACAGGTAAAAGCAGCAACCTAGTAAACTCAATGTATTCACTTTTTGAGGTACAAACAACTAAGTTTCTAAATAATAGAGGACCACCAAATCAAACGGAAAAATATGATAAGGAAGATGAACTTAAACTCCTTACCTGTGAACAATTGCCTGCCAACCATCTCCGCCATATTTACTTCGCTTCATGTGATTTAACTCCCTATAGTTTTGGTAAGCTTTGTTACCCACCTTACCTTCTGAAACCATCTCTAGCATCCTCTCCGTTAGTTCATCTGCCTCATGCTTTTGTCCCAATTTTTTTAAGCCATCAATAACTGGCATGAAGGATGCAGGATCAAACCCATATCCTATGTGCATCATCTTGATGAGAATATCATGAGCACCTTCTAAATTCTCCACCTTACACAGCTTGTCTATAAGATCTTTGTAAAGGAAACTTCCTAGATCAAAGTGTTTATCTATTGCACTTTCCAGAAATTGCTTAGCTTCCAAGATTTCACCTCCAGCAAGAAATTCATTGAACATCAGTGCGTAGAGTGCTTCGCTGTGACCACATATACTGGAAGCTATATCAAATACCTCTTGAGCTGGTCTGAACTCACCAGTCCTGCAATATGATTTAATAAGCAACTCAAAGGTATGCATATTAGGAATTATTCCTTTCTGTAACATTTCATTCAAAAGAGGAATCGCTTCTTCAGTTCTCCCAGATTTGCATAAACAGCCTATCATGATATTGTAAGTGTAAACATTTGGAGAAATTCCTTTTTCTCTCATTTCATCCATCAGGCCACACATTTCGAATATTTGATTTTTATTCCCCAATCCGAGTATCAAAGAATTATAAGTCCGTAAGCTCTTTTTACAAGCTTTCTTCTCCATGTCCTTTAGAACTTGAAATGCAGATGACACCTTTCCTCTTTTACACAAATGATGTAAAATTGTATTGTAAATAATTGAATCAGGGTACAACTTCTTTCTCATCATCTCAACAAACTTCTTATTAGCTTCATCAAGCTTCCCTTCTCTGAATAAACTGTTAATAATGGTTGAATAGGTGATCAAGTCAGGCAGACATTTCCTCTCATTATCATCTTCGTTCACCAAACTCATAAACGAATTTCCAAGATCACCGAGGGCAACACTTCCATGACTCCACATTTCACTCACAATTTCAACAGCTTTGTCCACCTCTCCAGTTCGGCAAAGACCATGAATCACGATGTTGCAGCTCACAGTATCCAGGCCATAACCTCTCTCATTCATCTTCTGCAGTAACTGTTGTGCCTCTGATACTTTCCCTTCTTTCCACAGACTATGAAGTAGAGTATTACAAGTGTATTTATTTGGAATGCATCCCCTCTTCATCATCTCACGCAGAATATTCTTTGCCTCAGTCACTTTACTTTTTGTGCAGTAGCCATGGAGTAGAGTGCTATAGGTAACTGTATCTGGGAATATACCATCATTTATCATTAAGCTCATCAACATTTTCGCATCACCAAGCATCCCATTCTTGCAGAGGCCATCAATCAGGATGTTATATGAATATATCGTGGGATCTACTCCATTTTGGGGCATTTCTTTCAGAACTGTTTGAGCCTCCAAGAGCTTTCCATTCCTAACCAGTCCACATAACCAGATATTGTAGCTCTGCACATTGAAGAAAATATCATCTTTCTTCATAGATTCTGTCAGTGTCCTTGCTTCTTCCAGCATCCCTTTCTGACAAAATCCCTGCAACATCAAATTGAAAGTTACAACATTAGGCCTTGGCAATCCGAATACCTCATCAATTTGCATATCTCTGAAAATTCTCGAAGCTTCAAGAATCTTCCCGGAGTTGCAAAGAGCTGAGATCCTAGAATTGAAGGTAACTACATCAGGAAGTAGCCCGTCCTCCCTCATCCTCTCAACCAACCTCTCAGCCTCATCAACATCGCCTTTCCTGCAGAAACTTGCTATGAGAGTATTGTAGATTATGACATTAGGACAAACATTCATCATCTTCATCGTATCCAGAAGTTTTAAACCTTGTAAAGAAAGTCCAAATTTGCAATAACCACGAATCAAAATCCCAAAAGTGAACTCATTGGGGTGACACCCTTTGTGAGGCATAACATCAAACAGGTGGCGGGCATCTCCCAAACGATCGGAATGACATAGCCCATGAATGAGAAGATTAAAGGTATAAGCAACAGGGGAAACGGAAGAAGAAATCATATCTTGATACAACCAGAAGATAAAATTGGGGAAATTAAATTTGAAAGATTTATGTATAAGAAAATTGTAGAGTGAGAGTTTGGGTGGTGGGTGATGTGAGCGAGTAGAGCGAAAGAGAGAAATGGCGTCTTGAATGTGGCCATGAGAAGCTAGGAGCTTGACAATGGTGTATTGAGAAGGAAGAGATATATGATGAGGGGATAGAGAAAGGAGGAAAGAGTGAAGTGTGTGTATTTGTGGAAGCATTTGGTAAAGGAGGAGGATGCGGGTAAGGGGAAGAATTGAATGGAGTGGGGGATTTGGTGTAGAGAGAGTGCGTCTCAACAGTTGCCATGCGAGCTTCGAATTCCTGCTTTTCATCCTTCACTTGCTTCTTCCTCACATTGCTATCTCTATTCCATGTCTGTATCACAAAACAGTGTAAAACACCATAACTTGACCTAGTATTTACTAGAACCCTCGTATTTGTGAGGGTCAAATTTACTCATCTACACAAGCTTGTTATATTTTTGGACCACGGTGCGGGTGTTTGTGGTTCGGTTTGATCGGTTATTGGTTAAAACTAAAATCAAATCAATTTAGTTGGATTTTAAAATTTTTAAAACCAAACCAAATGGAAAAAAATAATTGTTGGTTTGGTTATTGTCGGTTTGGTTCGGTTGGGTTAAGTTTTTCTGGTTTTTTCGGTTCGAAAGTAAAAAAAAAATTTGAGAACATATGTATCTCGATAGGCACAAACACCTAATACATGAACAATGCACAAGAAAATTATTGTCGGTTCAATTAAGGAATTAAGCAATACTAGAGTTATTATTACACAAACAAAGTGATTCAATTAAGAGAAAGTGTGACTATCTCATGTGAAGTAAAGTGATTCGATTAAGAGAAAGTGTGACTATCTCATGTGAAGTAAAGTGATTCGATTAAGAGAAAGTGTGACTATCTCATGTGAAGTAGGGGAGGTAAAGACTAAAGTAATGAATTTTGGTGGACTTGGACTTAGGATTGTAATAATTGGGCTAAAATTTAAGTGTTGGGCTTGAGAAAATGGTAAAGTTAATTAAAATTTAACAAACTATTTATATTTTATTTATGAATACTATATAAATAATTATAAAATTTATATATCTAATTTATGGTTCGATTTGGTTATTTTTGCGGTTGTTTTTTAGTAAAATCAAAACCAAACCAAATAGTATCTGTTTTCAAAATTTAAAACCAAAGCAAACCAAATATCGAATTTTTAATCGGTTTGGTTTAGATTGCGGTTCGGTTTGATTTTTTAACCATAATCATGAACAACCCTAACCATGGGTGTACACGAATCGAGTTGGTTTGGATTTTTCAAATACCAAATTAAATAAGGATAAACTACATTATTAGACATACATCACTCCTATACCACATTACTACTTTTAATATTTTATATCATGTATTAATATATTATTGAAGATACAATTAGATACTCACATCTCTTAAAACTAGGATTGATTAATTATCTGCTTAATTAACTCTTTCACTCCAAATCAACCACTCTCTTAATTCTCCCCTCTCATATTTATCACCAATTATCTTTCCTCCTTTCTGATTCAAGATTTCACCTTACAATTTCATTCCAACAATGGGTGATCTACTCTCTTCTTCTCAAGATATCATCACCATGGCCGACAAAATACCCTGAACCCAACTATTATTCCGTATTTTATTCAGTTAAACGGGACCAAATCAAGGTAAATGTTACAAAGAAAACTTTCGAAGTGGATCTTGATTGTTTGTCTCTGGAAGAAATGAATCTTTGTTTTGATTATGTTATTCCATAGCGCAAAAGGATCAAAGGGAGTATTGTAGAGAGTTTTTGTTTGCTGGTGTTCTTCTAAGGCTTTCTCTGGTTATTGTGACATGGATGTGGTAGTACCAACATTACTGCGATATAGCCCTTGAAACATATGTATCCAATAAGTAGTAATCTTAATTAAGATCTGAGTTGTATTTTTAGTAATGGGATATCTGAACATGTATATGTATCCACCATTAAATTTTAGATACATGATTTTTAACAACACAATGGTATTAATGATACGACAGATGCTCTACCGTCGTGATTTGTTCCTAAATTCATGTTAGACACATTCCATATTTAGATACACATAATTAAATGTATATGCTTATTATGTGTTCATGATACAGATTTTTGGATATGACATATGAAATTTAGATACACATAATTAGATGTATATGCTTACTATATATTCGAAATATACTAGATACATCAAATTAATACTAGATACATATAAAAGATACATGAAATTAATATTAGATCATAAAAAAATAGATACATGGAATTAATATTAGATCATATAAATAGATAAATAAAATTAATACTAGATACATATAATAAATACACGAAATTAATACTAGATACTTCTATGATACATATGAATTGAATGTACTTGTATGATACACATGTATCTACGTGTTTAGTTTGTTGGATAAATCATATATTGATAATAGATACATCAAATTAATAAATTTATTATTTTAAGAGTAATAATTTGAAATTAATCAAATTACATCACCAAAATCTACATGTTTTTGTCTTTTATTAATAATATTAATGAATTTATTTTTAAAAGAATAATAAAATGAAATCAATTAAATATAGATATACTCCTTGATTTCCGTCTTATATTAAGAGATTTGATTAATTTAAATTTTCAGATTTAATTGTTTATGTATGTTGAAAATCGTCAATTACTCCTCGAATTAAGGAAATAAGTTACAACCAATTAATTTAAATAAATAACATATGTTTCTCGATTTTAAAATTCGGCAAATACATGTATCTCATGGATTCAGACTCATGTATCCTAAGCACGATATATGGTAAAGAAAGTAATATTTGAAACTATCGGGAATCTTAGTAATTAAGACCTAAACTAGTGAGATTTATGTGGTTTGCCCATTAAATAATTTGTGTCCAATTTTAAATTTATAAACTAAAACAAAGTAATAAAATTCGAGGTTTTTCTGGAAAAGTATTTATACAAATATATAATTAACTTTTTTTTCAAATATTTCTTTAATCTTTACCAAAATATAACTATCTCATATGTTTCTTAAAAAAATAACACAAAATATAATATGAGTGATGACACTGAAATATTTAACAAAAAATAATAATGTCGCATAAAACAATTATTGTAAATAAATAAGATATAATGAAAATAATCATAATTTTGAAGAAAAATTAAAATTAGATTATGTATTTTAATTGTTTAAATAAATGTAAAACTAAAGAACAAATATTAACATTATTGTTATTTTTAGTGTTCAATTGATTTTTTATAACAATCGTATTGATTTGATTTTGATTTGAGCTTTATTAGAGGTACCAATATTTTATGAGTTATAATATTTATTGGACTACTTGAAATTCTAAGTCAAACTTGAAATAACATATTAAAAGATAAAAACTATGAAAAGTATAAAAAATATTTATAATTATATCAAAGTAAATAATTTTATATATAAAATAAATTTTAACAATTATATATAATGTCAGATTGATTTGATCTCGAATTGACTTTTTTTTAAATTAAAACCAAATCAATTCAAGTATAGTCCGATTCTTTTTCCAATACCAAAAACCAAGTCAAACCAAACTATTAGTTGATTTTTTTTTTTTCTCAATTTGTAGTTTGATGGGAATTTCGATTTTATTTTATTCACCCCTATTTTTTTGGTCTAATATTACACTAGTGTTGGGGAAATGTTGACTCCTGGCATAAGGGTCAACATAAAATAATTGGCTAATGTCTATAAATTGATCAAAAGTGCAATGATAGAGTTATATTTTGAATAGGAAATGGGAGAGAAGTAGAACAAACAGTTCAACATCCACACGCTTTTTCTCAACTCTTTCAAAAGTTGTGTATGAATTTTGTTGGCATAAAAAATACTTAAGTAAAAGGGAAAGGCCTTTCAATTCAACTTATAAAAAAGTAAGTATTACACACCAAAAATCATGTTTGCTGCATTTGCTTCTTCAGACCTCCAAGAGGACCATAACCTTTCTCCTCTACCTTTTGCATATGACAACTACACCTATTGACATTAAGATTAGCACCACATTTCAGACACAAACCTTTGCACTTGGGATCACACACAGCATTAATGGTGATTTCAATGTGCACCAGATCTCTAATTTGTTTTGAAATGTCAATCATTTTTTCTTCACCAGGAAAATACAGCTGGTCTTCTAAAGGTATCCAACCATCATTCTCCTCCATTTCCTCTTCCACGTTTACAAAACTTTTGAATTTGTCCTCTCCAAACATTATGCCCAAATCCAGGGTCTCTGGTTCCTTTATAGGTTCTTCACTCAATAGGAGGGAAAAGTTTGAAAAGATACTTTCTGCAGCTGGTTCGCCGCACCTTCACAAGTACAATATTCACCATGAGACAAACACCAATATTTGTGCTTTGAAGTGAAATGAAAATGGAATTTGACAAAAAACAAATACTGAACATTAGAATTAAAAGGAAGAGTTTTCAGGTTATATATACGTGTAAAATAAGAATATTTTTATTTTCTGAACCATTTTTAAGGCAAAAAGATTATCTAAACAATACAGGGAAGACCTCTTTTAAGGTGTGTTGAAGTGTGTGATCATCTCATCTAAAGGCTTAAATGGTTAGAGATAGCATATATTTATTACTTAATTATGTCTTAAACATGCCCTTCACGTGCGGGTGTTGAAGTGTATGATCGTCTCATCTAAAGGCTTAAGTGGTCGTTTGGTAGTGTATTAGAAAAAATAATGCATGCATTAGCCTTATGTATTATTAGTACCTTGTTTGGTACTCTTTTCTAATCTATGCATTACTAATGAGCATTAGTTACACACTCTACTGTGTATTAAGGTTCTATTGTGTATTAAGGTGTGCATTACTAATACCATGAATTTCTAGGTATTAGCAATGCAATGGTTTTAATGCATGCATTAACTCAATTAAAGACTCAATTACCCCTCAAAACTCTTTTTACATCTTTCCACCATAATAGTGGAGGGTATCTTTGTAAATAATTTTTTTTGTGCAATAAATGATATTTTTAATGCATCAAACGAAACAATGCATAAAAATAATTTACGTATAATTAACGCAAGCATAACCAATACATGCATTACTAATGCAAGCATTACTAGTACACTCTATTTTGCATTATTTTTATACACTTTACCAAACGACCCCCAAGTGATTAGAGATAGCATACATTTATTACTTAATTATGTCTTAAACAGGCCCTTAACGTGCGGGCTTGGTTCATTTTTTAATGAGTCATGAACATGAAAATTCTTTTGAATAATAGGTGGTGGGGAGACTCGAACCTCCACTCTAATACCATGTTGAAGTGTGACTGTGTGAGACCATCTCACCTAAAAGCTTAAGCTGTTACAAAGATCACACTTTTATTTACTTAATTATGTCTTCAACAAGGCCTACATTCAACTAAACTGCAGGAAAAGTAAATGTCATGTTAAGAAAATCTTATGCGTTTTGGTCCCCTCTGGAGGCATTGCAAGTTTTTGGAGAAATGGGGGATAGTTCAGGATTATTTCAATCTTTGAGTTTTGGGTTAAATGGGACTGTTTCGTCCATTTCAGTCAGTAGCCACCAGTTGACCACCTTACTCAGATGTAAAACTAGGTACCGACTTCTTTTACAATCTCTAGGTAACACAAATTATACAATTTCAACGCTAGTCATCATGAGAGACTCTCTTCTCTTTTTTTTTTTTTTGGATGACCAAGAAATTCCCAAGGGCCAGCCCCTCTACCCTTCTCCACTTAAATACCAGCATGTCTATGGCACGGTTCGAAGCCGTGACATGCACCTGACTCACACATCACACGGATGTGCTGGCTCTTACCACAAACCAAAGCCATTGGGGCTTCGAGGTTGGTCATCATCAAAGACTCATGCGGCATCTCTTCCAATTTGATGTACATCAAACCTTTTTGACTTCCACCATGGCAGTGTTGTCAAAGGCGACCTTTAAGCACGCTTAAGCCCTGAAGCGAGGTTCAAAACGTGTTGAGCACTTCACTCGCTTAATGAGTGCTTCAGTGCCATCATCAAGGTTCTAAGACATACTTATCCTTGCCAATGAAAACAATTGATATTTCACTTTATCGTAATTTCTTCCCCTGTTTTTTGTACATGTATTTGTCATTCACGCTTATAATTATTAAATCTTGGAATAAACATGTATATATTTGTATTTTTACTCCCTTTGCGCCTTTTTAAATTAATGTCCACGCTATATTTGCGAGTTGCGCTTAAAGCCCCACATGCCTTAGACCTTTTTTGTGTTTTTTGTTTTTATAACACTGCACCATGGCCAGTATTATCAGAGGCCATATACTTGGAAAGTCATTCATCAAATCATTCACGTGTCCATATGTATTGGCAGAAGAAGTTTTATATGAACTTAGGAAGGAGGAATCAATTAGCAGGATCATATATTGATTTCCAGGCATTCACTTTAACTCAAGAAACACTAGGAACTCAACAGAAAGAAGTAAATCCCATGCAGGTCATCAGAACTACGAAAGTTGCAGAACTCACTTTTTTGCTTTTTTGTGACAATCGTGTCAAAGAAAATCATATAAATTACCAAAATGAATGGATCAGGGCAGGTTTTAAGAAATGAATGTGAAGGACTGACAGTTCAGAGGTTTAAGGAAGAAATAAAACTTCTCATGAAGAATTTTAGATAGAAGAAAGGAGTATCTCCCCCCCAACCACCACCACCCCACATGCAGAAACCCCCCTCTCCTTCTTCTGATGGCTGCAAATTCCTACCTGAATCAGCTTCGCCCTTGGAGTTCAAGGAAGAAGCTTGGATACTACTAAAATACAGTGTATCTAGGTGAATATGGGGCTAACCTGAGTGCCAAATGGACGAAACGAAGAAGAAACAAGTTGAAAGACAAAAGGAAGGCAGTGCGCGATCATGCAGCCAACCGCACAGGTGAGGCAGTGAGCGAGAAAAGGCTGCAACTGCTGCATGGTCAGCCGCACGTTTGGAGTTCCAGCTGAGCGAGCGTACAACGTTAAGGCGTGCAGTTTTAAATCGAGGGCAATTCTGGAATTTTGTTTTGACACATCCCCATGCTATGTAAATTACAAACTCATCCCAATTTAGAGCATCTGGGTTTGGAGTGGAAAAGATGAAGAATGCAAGGAAGATGAGGTTTTAATGTTTTCTCCAATCCAAAACGGAAGTTTGGGGTTGAGAGATCGGTTGTAATGTCTTCTTGCTTTTGCTATCATTTTGTGAACTCTTCCTCCTCTATGGAATAAACTTTTTATAGGGAGTTTGGCCGAAACTATATGTAATCATTAACTAGATTTTATACTCTTGTCGGTTGCTGAGATTTTTCTATTGTTTAAATTACATAGTGGATTTGTTCGGCGTAACTTTCTATTCGAAGGAAGGATCATTAGATAAATTAATTCATATACTTGGTTAAGTCTTCTTGCCCATTTCTTTAAAGTAATTGAAAGAGCTTGATGATTTAGACGTAAAAATTTATTGATAGAAAACAATTGGAAAGCGTTTTCTTGGATTAAGACATGTAACATTATAGAGGCAAACATATACAGTTCTAGTACTATTGTATTCATGAAGAGCAGATTATTTGAAAGAAGATCTTGCTTCATTAAGATACGATAAGTAACGATTGAATTCGCAAGAATCAATCATAGCTTAGAGTGAGCGTCGATCTAGAGATACTATTCCTGTGAATGAAAACATATACGTTGATTGTCAGCCTCCCTCACTTCTCATATTGATCAGAAAGTTCGGGAAAATCTACCTAAATAATACTGAGCAAGTTTTGTTGATGTTACTTACTCCAATCCCTGAGGAAACGGTAATCTATCTATATTATGTTTGACTAGCGAAGTGCTTAAAGGTATTGTGTGTTTTGCGCTCCTCAAATTTTGGCGTCAGTTTTCAAAAGAATCTTGTGTATTAATTCAGACTTTTATTTATTATTATTTTTGTTTAACATTTCAAGTTTGTCTCTGATCGCTAAGGCAACCAGTATTAGTCTCTAACTTTGGTGTATGACACGATTGTCATCAAAAGAAATCATTCAGTACAACCCCTATAGTTGGAAAAGTCTTTATGCCTGCTTAAGAAGGAACTTGCAGAGAGAGTCTCAGGGCAGTCCTACAGTCAGAGCATCATGGCTGAGGATGGTTGACATGCTGCACTTGATGATCCACTCAACCCAATCATCACAATCGTCCTCCTGGCATGGAGGATGATGTTGAAAATCAGGGGGTCGTTAACCGTAGAAACCCTCGCCCTCCTGCAGAAGTGGAGGACCAAGTGGATCAAAACAATGGCAGGGCAGGGAGATTGTTGGGAGATTATGCCAGGCCAAACTACAATGGGATACAGTCTAGTGTAAGATGACCTCCTATCTCGGACAATAATTTCGAGATCAAGCACAGTGTTCTCCAACCAATTCTAAACAATTGTGTGTTCAGAGGGAAGCAAAATGAAGATTCAAACAGTCACTTGATGGATTTTGATGAAATCATGAATACTTTCCATTACAAAGGGGCATCCAACAATGCCATATATTTGAGGGGCATCCAACAATGCCATATATTTGAGGGGCATCCTCTTCTCTCCAAAAGATGAGGCAAAGATCCGGCTAAGGAGACTACCAATAGGATCAATCCGCACCTGGGATGAAATGACCATAAAGTTTCTGGATAATATTTCCCACCAACAAAAACGACAAGAATGAGAAAAGAAATCAGCAATTTCGGACAGCTCGAATTAGAAACTCTGCTTGAAGCATGGGAGAAGTTCAAAGATTGTTGAGAAAATGGCCCCACAATGGGATAGCGCCATGGGTGTAGTTGACCAATTTCTAGGAAGGGTTGTCACTGGCCTCATGGAGGATACTAAATGATGCAGAGGGAGGGTCCTATCATAAAAAAAGACAGTCGAGGAAGCAATTGGTATTCTGAATGAACTTGCAGAGGATGATAACCAATAGGTTGCAGAGATTGAGTGGGTACACCCAGTGGATGCGTACACTACATTACAGACTCAAATCGCTTCAATTGCGAAGGATGTTAAACAGCTCACTATAGCTCAAGTACAGGCAGCACCAACATCGAGGTATGAATTTTGTGGACAGGGACACCCTACTCACAAGTATCAACAGGGACCCATGTCAAACGAAGAGGTAACTGAGGCGGGCAATTTCAACAGAGACAACTATCAAGGAGGGAACAACTTTAATTCTATGGGACAAAGGCATCCTCGATTTTCTTGGAGCTCCTTAAAGGGTAGTGCTAATCCGTGGTAACAACAGCAAGCATTCTCAGGGTTCCAGAATCAGCAGAGGCAGCAATATCAGCCTCCACAACATAATCAATCAAGTCTTGAGCAACTGATGAAAGCTTTCATCACCAGGGTAGACGAGAAATTTGCTAATCAGGATGCAGCTATACAGAACTTCGAGAAGCAAGTAGGGCAGATTGCTACCACTCTATCTGAGAGGGCTCAGGGAACTCCTAGAGGTGACTCTGAAAAGACTGCACGAGAAACTGTGAATGCAATACCTCTAAGAAATGGGAAGTTGTTGCCTACATGTAGAATGAGGCTTTTCTTCTCCAATAAATCGTCAAAAAAATGTGTCATTTACAAGTACTACTTGCACCCTCTGTCAAATGTGATATGCATCCGTTGTTGTTTATATCAGTGGTATCTAAACTAATTTGTTCACACCTCGACTAATCAACGGGCAACTTGTGACAATAAATAAATATAGGTGTTGGATAAGCCCTATGACCAAGGGTAGCTCTAACATAGGATCTCAGATTATTCCTAAGCCCCAACCACTCGGCCATCTCCTTGGGGACATGATGATACATATATCTCTACATTTGCACCTATTGAACATTCATATGTTGGATCTTAGAAGTCCAATATTTTACTCTCAAATAAGATTGTTGGCCTCATAATTGTTTTATACCTTTCTGTTTGTCGCATATCTTGTTATAATGTATCATTTATCTCATTTAATTTCATGTGTTTCAGCCTCAACCATCATTATAATTGGAGTGTCAATACAAATTATGCTAGGTATTTGTCCCTATTAGGGATAGCTTGTCCAGTTGTGTATAACCCATGTTGCTTTAACTGACTATAAAATAGAATGTTTGTTGGGTTGTGGAAATTGGTTATTTGGTTTAGAAGAAAGGTGAAATTGGGTATTGAAGATTGTGAACATAAGAGTTGAATTTTGCAATAAAAGGAGCAGTGAAGATGGCGGATTCATAAATAAAGTAATAGATAAGTTGAAACAGACCTGTTGCAAGGGAGTGCGATGACAGTCCTTATGATTCCGTCAAGCCTCAACTTGTGCTTCTTCCTTGTGACATCAAAGGAAATTAAAACTGGAGTTCCATCAGGATAATCATTGACTTGTTTTGTGACCCTCAGTCCCATTACCGAAGCTCGACACTTTGAAACCATTGTGGAGAGCTTGCCCAACCCCAGTCTTTCTAATGTGGTACAATACTCCAAATGTGTAACAGAAGAATTTCTTTTATACACAACTGCGCCGTCCCACGGCGAATCTTGGTCTTCTTCCTCATCCTCATCGTCATCTTCATCCTCCCAATCAAAATCAACAAAATTACTTTTCTGCTCTCTCACTACAAACTTTGACCCCTTCTTCCTAAAATTAAGTCGTCTATGACAATTACAGATTTTCCAAGGGTTCAAACGGACCTTGGTTATGTGCTGAACATTCTCTAGGTTAAGGTTACCACACAAGGGGAAAACTGATGACAATACAACACTCATTTCCAACAACTAGTAGGCAAAACCATCAGCAATAATCTACTTCAATAAGCAGCCCTCAAAAATATTACAAGGTTATCACTTATTATTATCATATCATACACAAAATGGTACTTAAATGTATGGATAATACTTTATTTTCATCTTATTTCACTTGATTCCTTATCCTATAACAAAATGGCTTCATTTTGATCCTTTATTCTAAACTTAACATATTTATCAAAAAAATATTAAGGAACATTTTGGTCATTTTTTCTCATATCATCATAATATATTTATATATATAAAGCTAGATAAAAGAAAAATGATGTGGCACCTCTCTTTGGTCAAGGATCCTATTTATCCTTTTTCTTTTTTTTTTTGACATTTTTTCTATTTATTTAATATTTATTATTATTTTACAAATATGAATGTGGCAATTACTATTCCTTTCATTTAATCATATTCTTTAATATAAAATTTTAATTGTCTTTATTTTCATTACTCTCATGACTTTTGATGACCATAACTCCTAAATTTTATTAATAATTATTTCATGATATCATTTGATATTCCCTATTGTTATCCTATAAATAGAGGCATTTAAAAATTTCTTACAAAAAGAAATTATCAAATCTCTCTCTATATATATATATAGTAAAACTCACAAATTTATGGTAAATGTAAATTGAGACGATTAGCCAAAAGAAAGGTACAAATATTACATAATTGTAACACTCCGAATTTAGAGAAGGGAAAATATTCACTTCTTAGTCGACTTGGCGATCCGCCAAGTGAGACCTCCTTGCCTTTTGGCTTGATCCCTGATTCCTGCATTCTGTAACTTTAGGCGAGCCAAGTCGGGCTCGCTGTTCCGTTCGGCGAGTCGCCGAAGTCGACTCCCCCATCGCCTAAGTTGACTTAGCCCCCAAGTCGACTTACTGTAAAATTAGGCGAGCTAAGGGCTCATTTGGCGAGTCGCCAAGTGCCCTTCGGCGAGCCCCAACGAGCAGTACTTTCAGTCATAAGTCAGGGTCCTTTGTGTCTTTTCAGATTATGTTAATTTGATACTACGTCGTTTTACCCTTTCATATAAAGACCTATATAAGTATCCTACTCTCAAATTTCTCCAATTTTAAGACCCATTCTCTCAAGAATCTAAAAGAAGACCAAATCTCCTCTCCAAAATATTTTTCTCTCTAGAACTTGAAGAAGAAGAAAGAGTTGGAGCTAGGATCAAGGTCAAGTCTCCATTCCTCAAGCATTTGTGGCTTTGTTATCAAGGTATGATGACTTTTCATCCATGGAATCCTTTCTTCCATGGAGTCCCTATGATTCCCCAATTGAGAAGATGAAATTTCCCAATTTGAGTTAGGGTTTCTTCCAATGTTGTGGGTATTGATGAATGTTGATCCAATTGAGTGGATTATGATTGTTTATGCTTGAATTGAGAATGATTTTAGAAAGAAGGGAATTTACATGTACCCATGCCTAACCCATGTCTAGAAAGATGAAATTGATGTAAATGAGTTTTATGCCATGAAAGGGAAAATTGAGGTTTTAGATGTATTCATATAGGATTGATATGGTACATTATAGATTGATTGAGATTGAAGCATATAGATATGAATTGCTTGAGAGTGAAGCATATATGAGAAATTATGATTAGAGTTGTCTTGAGATTTAGGCATATATGATGATTATGAGATGTGTTGCTTTGAGAGTGAAGCATGTATGATGAATTATGATTATTAGGGCTTTGAGAGTAAAGCTTATATGATATTGGTTGATTATTAGATATAATTGTTGTGGAAGGTATTTACCCACATGATTTACCTTATGAATGTATGAATGCATGAATGTGAAAGGCTTCCTCACATAGAATGATTTTAGGTTGAAAGGTTTGCTCACCTAAAATGAATCAAAGAATTTATGAACTATGATAGATAAGACTTAGCTTGGATTAGCATAATGAGATGCTTCATCCATGATAGCTTGACTTGGTAAGACAAGACCATTTCATGGTAGCTTGGGTTAGTAGAACTCATGGTATCTTGGGTTAATAGAACTCATGGTAGCTTGGATTGAGCAATAGTACCCTTCCTTGAATAGCTTGGACTTGCATGATAAGATGTTTTCCATGATAGCTTGGACTAGCATAATGAGGTGCTTTTCCTTGGTAGCATTGAATTGGTAAATAGTAACCATTCATGGTAGCTTGAATTAGCAATAGATGAGCTGTTTCTTCATGGTAGCTTGAATTAGTAAAGTAGTACTCTTCCATGGTTAATGGTCTAGTTTGGACTGGTAAGATGATATGCCTTCCATGAATAGTAGAAATAGCTAAGGATTGACTATTATTCAATCAAAGTAGCATGGTTATGAAGAAACAAGGTTACTTCAAGGAAGTATCGTAAGTATGTTTTAATACGAGATTTGCTTGTTATGATGATAAATTAGCTTGGATTGTTGCTGGAGTTGCGTTCCTTGATATATATGACTAGAGGTGTATGACCCAAGTCTTGATTAAGGATAAAGTTGAGGTTACTTCAAGAAGTGTTCCTCTTGTGATATGATGATTTATGTGCATTGATTATGCTTATGACTTATGTTGTTATCTCTTATGCGTATGTTGATGTTTATTCAAGCTATCATATTTAGTACATGTTTGTACTAACACATACTCTTGCCTACATTTTTTATCCAAATATAGGGTCCGGCGATATCGACTCTCATCCCCGTGGCTAGGATCATAGTAGAGAAAGATTTGAAGATTGGTGAGTCCTCATAGCATTCGAGAATTTGACCACCATTTCCTTATGTCTTTCATTTTATGTTTTGAACTATTGTATGGGCTGTGTCTCAAAAATATTCATGTTTTAGATGGTTTGAGACAAAGTGTATTAGACTTTCGCTTCGTTTATAAAAGACTTTGATGTTGTTGAAAATATTTTAAATTTTCGCTCATTTTCTATAATCTTATGTTATGAAAGTTAAGTGGCTTATATGAGGCCTCTCGGTTACGTCTACGGTGTACCCCTGGATCGTGACAATAATTTAGTTAGACTTTGCTACTTTGGAGTTTTGCGGAGAGATGGAAAAATAGTATCAATTTAAATATTTTTCTTTTCTTTTCGATCATCATAATATTATTTTGAGTTTCTGATATTTATTTGATTTGGTTATATGCATGCATCCAGAAAATACGAAAAAAACATATGAATTTATGAAATTTGTAGTTCGAAGTTTTTTCATGAAACAGGTGACATATGATATGGGAAAGATATGTGAGCTATGAAAATTATGAAATCATATGATCTTCCACTTTCCTACTATAAGTATTTATATAAGTTTATTTCAATTGAAATCTTATTCAGTCTATCAAACACGTATTCTTGAGTAAGCCACTTTTTCTCACATGAAATTTACTTGACAAATATCAAATTTCGAGTGAGATAACTGATTTAATTTAGTGTATTATTTTTTGTTGGTATTTTAATTTTTTATTGTGAAAAAGTTTGAAGTAGATATTTGCAGAAGCACATTTGATTGATGGCAATGGGTTGCTCAGTAAGGTATGCCATTTAAATTATAATTCATTTTATTATTCGAGATGGTTCATTTGAAGCTATAAATTCTTGCAACTATTTAATTTCTTATATATCGAACTATACGAAGATCTTATAATATAATTTTTGCATAACTAGACAAACCCCACTTTTTATTGTTACTATTATTATCTGGTAAACTGAGGCTAAGGCTTAATCCCAAATCTTCATACAAACTCCACTTAGACCCTGTTTGGAATGATTTATTTTAGGTGTTTTAAAGGTAAAATAATTTTAAAGCTCTTTTATAATGTTTAGGTAAAATAAACAAAATATTTTACTCATAAAGACAAAATAAGTCATAATTTAGGATTCCTAATTTAAAAAATTATAAGCACAACCATCTATTTATTTTTATTTAAGTCTTCTCCTAAACTCACACCTCTTCATCATCATAACTTCTATTCTTAATTAGTATTAGTAATATCTATAATTCCCAAGTTTAATACATTTATAACCCCCAATTACTTAATGTTCAAGTTTATAACATCTTCAAATAATATTTTTATCCAAAAATATTTATTTTGAGCTTAGTTATTCTCTACTTTAATTTTGTAGTGCAATAGTTATCAACAAAGACTACTTTGTGTAGTTAATTTTATTTCTAAGGAGGATACAAAATAAAATATATAAAATAGCAAAATCATTTGAAACTTTTCAATGAAATTATAAGAGCAAGATCATTAATAAAAGTTAGCATCAAGAATAATTTTTGAAAAACATTAAATTACGTTCGCGGGTGCACTTACTGGTGAGAAATAATCAAAATTATTATGAATTTATTTAAAGATTTTTAATATTAAACATGAATCATGAAAATATAAGAAAAAATTAATGAAGAGAATTGATTTTTGGCATTTTTTATAAATTAGTAAAATGTTAAAGACAAGCTAACTTGATTATTTTAAGGTGCGATATTAATTATTGATGTTTTCTTGGTGGAATTAAATAACAAAGATGCAAAAAAAAATAAGGAAAAGGGGAGAATCAAAAAATAATGTTGGCATGAATACAAAGAAATTTTATTAAGGATTTTTCTATAAAAAAACATATTTTTTTTTAAAAGATTTAGTTTATATTTTGTTAATTGAATTCCTAAAATTGTGAAACAACTTTTTGACTTATAAATATTTCCTATATCTAATAAATAATATACAATAAAACCTCACTAAATTAATATAGCTGAGACCATGAAATATTATTATTTTGTAGAGGTATTATTTAATCGATAATTAATATTTATTAATTTAAAGAGTGTTTTGAGATTCAACCTTGTGATGCTAGGATAATAAGAGCTTTCAAGATGTATTGTCGCAACAACTTTTATCGTAGGATATTAGAATGTCAAGCCCCGAGCCTACACCCTGGACGTAACTGGCACTTGAGAACCATTGTTGGTCTCCAAGCGAACCCTTGGCCTGACTCAATACTCAGCGGAAGACTTACTCAACAATATATGAACTCAGAAGTACAGGTTTCTCAAAAGTCTCAAAATAATTAACTCAGAATATTTAAAAACATTCAACTGGTCGAAAGAGGCAACTCAAGTCTTGAACATTAACAATTGAAAATGAAAATGACTCCTCAAAACACTACTGTCTGCGAAGCCTTTAATAATTATGAGGGAAGTCGGGACAAGACCCACGACCTCCTAACAAAACTGAAAGCAGATGTGTAACCCTCTGAAGCAAAGAGGCTCAACAAAGCAACTCTGCAACTGCAAGTGGTATCAACGGAGCGCCTGTTGATGACCCTGGTTACCTGTATCTGCATCATGAAATATGCAGGCCAAATGACGTCAGTACATGGAATGTACGAGCATGCAAGGGGAACTCTAAAGCACAAACATAAGCTTGAACTGATAAAAAGGAAGAACATACTCGCATCATCTCAACTCAACTCAACTCAAGGATACTCAAAGATACTTAAAATCAGAAATACTCAACTCAGTTCAATATGAAAGCAACAATAGAGATGCATTATAAATAAAGCTTTTAAAACAGTAGATAATAACTTCATGTATTTAAAAAATAATAATAACTCTTACTCTTATTTGAGAGATTCTCTAACCGACAACCATCACTATGAGCTATGTGATGATACATCGTCTCGCCCACGCTGCCAGAACTGTCCTATACCTTGCCGGAGTATAAGACATCCTCAACTAAGTTAATCAACTAAGCTATTCTTAAAAGCAATAAGGAACCATCTAAAAAGTATGACCCTTTACCCATGTTGGAATACATGGTTTATGAGGACTTTGAGTTGTCTGAACTCGTCCCCATATCGATGCTCAATACTACTCCCAATAATATAACCCATGCTCATATGTTTAAAAACATTTCCTCATCCTCAAACTTTGAGATTATTACTCAAAAGGTTCTCTTGAAAGAGATAGTGCTCAAAACTTCTCATGAACTCATTTGAAAATCAAAGATTCCTCTAATTTTAAATGTAAAAACATTTACTCTTGGGAATACTTAGTTCCCTTATATTCATTTTAAAAATACTAATTCAACTCTCCTCATCTTCATACTCACGTATTCAAGTCTTAAAACAAGTTTTAAAAGTTTACAAAAGACTTCTCAAACGACTCAAAGAACTCCCTCGAACTTTATCTTAACTCTCTCTTGAATTTGAAATGTGAATTCAAGAATTATGATTTTGATATATAGGATTTCTCATTGATTAGATGTAGTTTTGATAGTTAAAATCAGGAAGAGAGCGAAGATACATTTTAAAAGAACTTAGACTGAACGAACGACGGAAAATGAACGGGGGCAGGCGACCTTGACACAATCCTAGTGCAGGGCGCCAGCCCCACATCAACTACAACCCATTTCTAGCGCACTGCAGACGTGGCGCGCCAGCCTTCCTAGAGCATCCGTGGCGTGTCGTTTCACCCCTTCCCCATAATATTCTGACGAATTTTTCTTCTCGATTTTTGGCCCTAATTCACCTAGAATCGATTGATTTCTTCCAAACCCTCTTAGATTCGTATACCTAACATAAGTAAATGAAAATCTACTAGAATCTCCTCAAGAACAACCCTCAAACTCAAACCCTCGCCTCAAGAACTCATCAAACTCCAATAATAAAGATTAAAGAACGAAACTTCAAGAAAACTCATCAAGAACCTCAATACATGGATATTCATGGATGAAATTTAATCAAGAAACTCATGATTGACGTGAGGGTGAACGAACCCATCACTATGAAAGCTTACATACCTTGAAAGAATCAAATTCTTGGAGAAAATCCTCAATGCTCGCAAGAATCTTGAACGCTTGAAGCTTTTCTCCTTTTTCTCCTCTTGAACTCCTCTCAAGAACCCTAAGCGTGTTTTAGAAATGACTAAAACTAATTCCAATTAGCTTAGACCCCTAAAAGATTAACAAAAATGAGCTAGGCTAGTGGGGGTAAGGAAAAGACCAAAATACCCCTCCTTAAAATGGATGAATTGCCTTAACTAGACATGCTGCACTCAAACAGACATATCTCCTTCATCCGAACTCAAAATTTAACAAACTCGGTGGCGTTGGAAAGAGGACTCAAATATCTTTCATTTGATATCTCATGAGCCACCTAACTCATCTTGTACTAAAAGTTATGATTGTTCGAAGTTGACTAAAAATTCACAATTGGAGTCTAACTTGCACAAATCTCAAATTAGCTCCTTCCAATTTAGTTCTTTCTAAAATTAGCTCTTTCTAAAACCGAGGTGTTACAATATCACCCCATTGGGAACATTCGTCCTCGAATGAGATCACTCTAAATAGAACTAAGGGTGGCAACATCTAACACCCAGCTCAAACACCCAACAACAAATATAAACCGACACAAATTCACATAAAATCCAAGAAGAAACAACTTCAAACAAGCAAAGAAAGGGATCACAAGGAATCAACAAAATGAAGGAGTACACAAGGAACACCTCCTCCACCCAGAATACCACCAAAAGAGGCACAAGCACAACTAACTTCATCCTATGAAAAACATAAGCATTGAAGGGTCCAAAACTAACCACGGGATAGGAACCTCATCACAGGTACAAGTATCACCAAAGTGAAACCTCACAAGCCACAGAATCTCATGGTCCCCGCACTAGTAGAAGGAACCAAACCTGAGAACCAAGAAGAAGCTATAATATCTAAGGATAAATCGAAACTCATTAAAGGTAATAATCACACCGACTACAAACAAGGTATAGAACAACAACTCTAAAGAGATTAAAAGTACTAAACTAAGGCACAAGCAAATAATCTCCAACCTAAACTAAGGATTTCACAATTCTAACTAGTCTAAGGCTAAGAGGAAATCAAGAAATAAGGATAAGAGAGATAATCCTTAACAAACTACACATAATCTCAAATCACATGCAACAAATGCTAAATATGATCTAAGAAAGCTCAATCAAAGAACAAGTAGACCATAGCCTACCTCGAAGCCGAACACGCGTGCTCTGAAACCGCTAAACTGGATCTCTCCTCTTCAAATAACCTCTGATCACCGCCAAGCTAGCAAACTATTGATCACAATGTCTATACAATTGTTTAGACATAAATTTTGCAACAATTAGAGAGGACTCAAAAATCAATTCAAAACAAAAATGTGGGACCTGTGCCCAGAATCCCGAAATTAACTCCATCAAAAGGTCCTCAACGCCATCCTTGAACCGATTCTCTATTCAATTCCATAATCAACTCCACAAATTGAATATCGTATATAATTAATATAAGTCTCCAGAAATAAAGGCAAGCAGTAGACCTCGTTCACCAGGTTTTTAACCACTGTAGGGCCCAATCATAGTCAAAAGTGAAAAAGAGAGGATTTGTAAGAAAAAGTAGAATAGCCTGACCTACGAGCATAAGAAAGAAGAGGAAATCGAATTATGTATGATGGGCTTGAGTGAAGTCACAAAAAGGGCTATGATGAGCCCTTTCAGAGCAACTTTAACGGTTATGATGAGCTTTCTTCTCCCTCTTTTATTTCCAAGATCGAATTCTGGCTTTTTCTTATGTAGTGGAAACGCCCTACAATTCAAGCTTGTGTCCCAAAATGGGACACAATTCGATGCTCAAAAAGGATGAAACAACCCATGCAATTTAAAACACCAAAAAGCACAATAAGAGGGTTGGGCAACCCCCTTTTGATGTAATTCTCACTACGAATTACGAATAAAAATACAGAAATTAAAGACAAAAAATAAAGATCAAAAGATAGAAACAAAAAGAGGAAACAAAAAGTAACCAAAAGGTATATTAAACCTTAAGACCTCAATTATTTAATCCTACAAGAAGCACCTAACTCTTACGAAGACCTCGAGGGAATCAAATTCACCTTGCAACCTACGTTTCTAAGCAAGAATCAACCAAAGCTTGTAGCAAGCTCTCAACACTCATACAAGAGTTTTAAAATATCAATATTCAAAATAGTCTACCTAGAAAGAGGACTCAAACTAGCTATTTATAGTTTTAGGCAATTATTACATAAGAGGCCCAAAAGTGGCCCAAAAAGGCTAAAGGGCGAGCTGGGTCGTGCTTGCCTAAGGGACTCGGCGAGTCGCCAATTGGTTCGGCGAAGTGACCTTTCCCTTGAAGTGTTCTGTAAACTTCGGTGAGCTAGGGTCCTCGCCCAAGCCATTGGACGAGTCGCCGAATGGCTCCTGCTCACCTTAAGTGACAATTTCATCAATTGTCTTCCCTTAACTTCCCCAAGCGATCTTCAAATCATGGAACCCTTTCTTTGCAATCAACACAAGCTCAAGGACCTCCAACTTCATGAACAAACCTTGCATTCTTTGAAGGTCTCGAGCTTGACTTCGAGTGAACGGCCTTGGGGCAATCTGAATTACATCATTCTCTCCTTCTCGAAAAGAATTTGTGCTCAAATTCGACGGATCATCATCATCAAGAGTTGAAAATGGAGAAAGATCGCAAATATTGAAGGTGTTGTGAACTTGATACTCCGAAGGAAGGTCAATTTTGTATGCATTGTCATTGAGTCTTTCAAGAACTTGAAATGGACCATCACCTCTTGGCATCAACTTTGCATTTCAATGAGTGGGAAATCGTTCCTTACGAAAATGCACCCATACCCACTCACCCAGTTCAAGCACAATCCTCTTGCGACCCTTGTTCACCTTCTTGGCTACTTCTTGGTTCTTCTTTTCTAGGTGAAGTCTCAACTTCTCATGAAGTTTCTTCATGGCTTCCGCTCTTTTTCTCCCATCTAAGCTTAAGACAACATCTTGAGAAAGAGGCGTGAGATCTAAAGGGGTTAGGGGATTAAAACCATACACCAGTTCAAATGGAGTCATGCCAATAGTTCTATGAATAACTCGATTATAAGCAAACTCAACTAAAGGCAAATGTTCCTCCCATGAGGCCAACTTTCCATGCACCACGACACGAAGCATAGAACCCAAGGTCCTATTCACAACTTCAGTTTGGCCGTTGGTTTGTGGGTGACAAGAAGTTGAGAACAACAATTTAGTACCAAGTCTACGCCACAATTCTTCCCAAAAGTGGCTAAGGAATTTTGGGTCCCTATAACTTATGATGGTTTGAAGAATTCCATGCAATTTAACAACATTTTCAACAAACAAGGATGCCACATTGGAAGCATCATCACATTTATGACATGGAATGAAATGAGCCATCTTTGAAAATCGATCAACAACAATAAATATGCTAGCTCTACCTCTTTTTGTCCTTGGCAAACCTAAAACAAAATCCATTGAAATATCAAGCCAAGACGTGACTTAGCACTTTGACATTCAATACATTGACCACGAATTTGAGCAACATCTTTGTGCATCTTAGGCCAATATAATTGTTCTTCGAGAATTCCCCTTGTTTTATCAACACCAAAATAACCCATTAATCCCCCATTGTGTGCATTTCTCACAAATAGTTCTCTCCAAGAGCTCATAGGCACACATAGTCTCCTGCCTTTGAACAAGAAACCATCAAATTTAGAATAGGGAGTAGAAGATCTATACCTAATCCACCTTTCCCTCTCCCGTTCCTCATAATCTTGGAAGATTTGAGCAAACACGGGATCCTTGGGATACATTGTCTTCAAACATTCAAAGCCAAGCAATTAAGAAGACAATGTATTTATCAACACATGTTTCCTAGACAAGGCATCGGCCACCACATTTTCCTTCCCCCTTTTGTATTGAATTACATAAGGAAAAGTTTCAAGGAATTCAATCCATTTGGCGTGCCTTTTGTTCAACTTTCCTTGGGCCCGAATATGCTTTAGGGACTCATGGTCGGTCCGAATGATAAATTCTTTCGGCCACAAGTAGTGTTGCCAATTACACAATGCCCTAATCAAAGCATACAATTCAAGATCATAAGTGGAATAGTTTAAAGTAGCACCTTTAAGCTTTTCACTAAAATAAGCAATGGGCTTTTGGTCTTGCATTAAGACGGCTCCAATGCCTACTTTACTAGTATCACATCCCACTTCGAACATTTTATCAAAATCAGGTAATTGCAGCAAAGGAGTGGAGCTAAGCATTGATTTTAAAGCCTCAAAGGCTTTGGCTTGCTCTCCCCCCCCCCCACTTAAAAGGCTTATCCTTTCGGATTACCTCGGTCAAGGGAGCGGCTATGGTACTAAGTCCTTTGACAAACCGCTTATAAAATCTAGCCAACCCATGAAAGCGTCTAGCATCGCTTATGGATTTCGGCATTGGCCAATTCTTAATAGCGTCTATCTTAGACTCATCAACCTCCGCCCCTCTTGAACTCACAACAAACCCCAAGAAAACAACTTCATCAACATAAAATGAACACTTTTCAAGATTAGCATAAAGTTGTTCCTTCCTAAGCACATCAAACACACATCTCAAATGATCTATATGCTCATGCATGGTTTTACTATAAATCAAGATATCATCAAAATAGACAACTACAAACTTCCCTATGAAGGGCTTCATCACATGATTCATGAGGCGCATGAAGGTACTAGGAGCATTAGTGAGACCGAAAGGCATCACCAACCATTCATAAAGACCAAACTTGGTCTTGAATGCAGTTTTCCATTCATCACTGGGTTCATCCAGATTTGATGATAACCACTCCTAAGATCAATCTTTGAAAATACACAAGAACCATTGAGCTCATCAAGCATAACATCTAATCTAGGAATGGGATGACGATACTTTACCGTGTTCTTGTTGATGACCCGACAATCAATACACATGCGCCATGTTCCATCTTTCTTTAGAAACAATAGAATCGACACGGCGCATGGACTCATACTTTATCTCGCATAGCCCTTTTTGAAGAGTTCCTTAACTTGCATTTGTAGCTCTTTGATGTCCTCCGGATTACTTCGCCAAAATTTACAGACTGTCAAGGCAATTCGGCGATCTGGGGGTCAGTTCGGCGAGTCGCCCTTTGGACTTTGGCGAGCAAAGTCGGACTCACCGAAAGTTCCAGTGAGTGCACCTGAAGACCTCCGAAATTTGTGCTTTCGTGGTCCCCCTGTACTTTTTCCTTTATTCCTTACCCCTTTTGGTAAATTCCCTTTTGTACTAACACTTATCCACTTTCTCTTTCATTTCCTTTTGGATTAAACACCTCTTTTTTTTTAAGATTCCTTCTTCTTGAATATTTGAATATTCCTCAAGAACACAATGAACAAGATGAAGCCCAAAATAAAATCCTCAATAATTTTAGCTCGAAATTTCATGAAATTTGAGATACAAGCTCCCCTTGATGTAGGAAACAAATCCCAATACTTTTTATCTTTAAATTCCTTGCCAAAACCTTCATATTTCAAAAGCCATTTGTACCTTCTTCAAACTTCTTCACTCAACAATGGTGGAATCTCCAATAGTACTCCAATCAATGCCAAATCTCAGATTTAGACTCAAGTAAGGCTAGAGAACACTAATCTAACCTTAAAAACTTCAAAGAAGAATCAAATCAACAAAATATTTTTGGGATTTTCTTAAAAAACGTTTTGACTCCTTCTTTTGTAGCAAACCCAAGACTAGAATCGTAGAAATGAATCTAATCTCAGCTCTGATACCAAATGATGTAATTCTCACTTCGAATTACAGATAAAAATACAGAAATTAAAGACAAGAAATAAATATAGTAGATAGACACAAAAAGAGGAAACAAAAATCAACCAAAAGGTATATTAAGCCTTAAGACCTCAATTCGTTAATCCTACAAGAAGCACCTAACTCTTACGAAGACCTCGAGGGAATCGAATTCACCTCGCAACCCACGTTTCTAAGCAAGAATCAACCAAAGCTTGTACCAAGCTCTCAACACTCATACAAGAGTTTCAAAATATCAATATTCAAAATAGTCTACCGAGAAAGATGATCCAAACTAGCTATTTATAATTTTAGGCAATTATTACATAAGAGGCCCAAAAAGGCTAAAGGGCTAGCTGGGTCATACTTGCCTAAGGGACTTGGTGAGTCACCAACTGGTTCGGCGAGGTGACCTTTCCCTTGAAGTGTTCTATAAGCTTCGGCGAGCTGGGGTCCTCGCCCAAGCCATTGGGCGAGTCACCGAATGGCTCCTGCTCGCCTAAAGTGACAGTTTCGTCAACTGTCTTCCCTTCACTTCCCCAAGCGATCTTCAAAGCATGGAACCCTTTATTTGCAATCAACACAAGCTCAAGGACCTCCAATTTCATGAACAAACCTTGCATTCTTTGAAGGTCTAGAGCTTGACTTCGAGTGAATGGCCTTGGGGCAATCCGAATTGCATCACCTTTGGAGCAGAATATACCTCAAAATAACGATCTTCACCCTTCCCCGATCAGTCCTGCATGTAGCCACGCCAATAAAATGCAACATGAATCCTACAAAATGGAGTTCAAACGAGAGAGAAAAAGCATTTTGAAGTTGGAAAGATAAGTTTAATCGTGTCTGGTCTTATATAAAAAGACCAGACAAATGAGCCTCGTGAATGCGAGATCATGTTCCTGAACACGAGAACTAGGTTCGTGAACGCGGAGGTCAGCTTGACCATCCTTCACGAACGTGAGAACCAGGTTCGCGAAAGCGAAGGTCAGCTTGACTATTCTTTGCAAACACGAGAACCAGGTTTGCAAATGCGAAGGTGAGATTGACTATTCTTCGTTAACGCAAGAATCAGGTTCATCAACATGAAGGTTAGCTTGACTATTCTTTGCGAAATGATAGGTTTGTGAACGCGAAGAAAAATCCAAGATGCACCAGCAAGGGCTGCATCGACTGAACTTTAGGAGTTGAATAAGCTCTGATGGGGTGCCCGGGATTCGTTCGGAGCCCTATGCACGCAAACAAAATATGCTACCCCATCGAATTCAACACTCCTGACTCAACGGAACCATCGAAACTTCCATTTGTGGTAATCTCGATGAAAAGTGGGTCCCACACCCAAGTTTTGTTTTTGACAACTTTCACAAGAGGGCTCAAAATGAGATTGAAAGCCTCGGAAACCACATGAAAGATCATTCTAGACCAAACTCGACACTCCGGAGCTAATTGTGCTAATAGAATTATCATACTCGCATGTTTACCAAGAATGTTGACAAGAGTCAAACCGTAGCTTAAGATTCAAAGATAAAATGCCTGATTACACAAATTCACACCGGAAGCATTGGGACCCAAACAAACCATGCCCCTAGCCTAAAGTGGCCTTCCGGAGCTGATAAAACTATAAGAACTGCATTCCGAGGTCTTCTTTCGGAACTTTTGACCGAAGTCAACTATTCAAATTTCAAAGGCTCCAAAATATAGAAACTTCCACAAAGCTCAAATGAATGACTTGAAGACCGAATTATCAATCCCAGCAAGTCATAAATGACCTAGGGACGGTACAAGAAATCTCTAAATGCTGAATGGATCGGAAAATATCGGAAATGACCTAGAAGGTCATTACAGCCAGTTACTTTGCTGGTGTGCTTTAGTGATTTCAGCTACGAATCCATCAAATTTGTTTTTTCCAAAGAATGCATTCATCAAAGAGAGTTATGGCCTAAAACCCCTTCAATTAAAATTAAAACATGGTTAGTGAATCACCCATTGTATCAAGAACCACACCTGCCTGTGGCGTATCCTCGAAGTGACTCAAATTTCCTAACACTGAATCTCGAGGAGCCGAGGTGGCCATTAACCCTGTCACAACATAGGCTGTGAATCCCCTAATTTATCAAGAACCATACCTGCTTGTGGCATCTCCTCGAAGAGACTCAGAACTCCCAACACCAAATCTCGAGGAGCCGAGGTGGCCATTAACCTTATCAGAGCCTAGGCTTCCCCCAAACTCTCTGTCTACTGACGAACATCTCTGACCTTAAAGTTTGTACCTAATTGAGGCTCTCTAGCCTGACCAAGTACCAAAATGCTGGTAGTATGTGTTGATGCCCCGTCCACGCCCATCGAAAACCTTGTGTTATCCATCTTAGAGAGAGTGTATTCAAAGAAGAATTTTAGAGGTTGATCAAAGCAGATGCACACTATAAGGAGTCAAGAATGGAATTTTCTGATAATGCCTCATAGCCCCCCGAAGATAAGACATAGACATCTTTGCACCGATCCACAAGACTTTATTAAGCACTTGCTCTCATACCAATAATACCGGTAAATATAGAACTCTGATACCAATATGTCATGACATTTCTCATGTCATGATGACACTTACTACATTTCATCAGTAGGTAAGTCAACCCATATCCTGGAACCAGCAGTAACGAGCTATCACAGAGAAGGAAACATAATGGTAACGGGGAACAATATTAAAATAGAAGAAGGAAAAATAAATATATATATATATATATATATATATCAACCTCAAGATCTGACATCATTCGGTAGTCGAGTTTTTTACTTTTTGTTATCTGCTATCTTTGCTACTATTACTTTTTGTTTTTGTTTTGTTTCCTTTTGTCTAATTTGTGTTTTGCCAAAGGATGCTTCTACCCATGGCTTAGAAGTTTCTTTTCTACTATGTTTGTTATCTTCTTGGAGTTTTTCCACCTTCTTTTTTGCATCTTGTTTCTTTTCACCTATTAAATCTACCAAGGGCTCAATTTTTTAGGTATTTCCTATCCCTTTGTCTCCTTTAATATCTATGCCTTATTAGTTTGACCTTGTTGAATGTCCTCCTCTTTTTTATTATTTACAGATTGTTTGCCTTTGTTTTTTTGTGTTGTACGACGTTCTAGTTTTGTTGAATTAGCTTTCCGTTCTTATAGACTCTATTTGTGTTAGATATGTTTTCTTCTTGCTTTTCTTTTGTCTCCTCCTCTTTAGATTTGCCTTTGTCAATAGCCTTTTTTTCTTCTTGTTTCTCCTCTTTCTTTGGTCTATGTTCTGGATGGATCACCCAATATCCTTGTACATCATGTCCTTGAAGACTACGGTGTGTGTAATACTTTGGCAGATAATCGTATTGAATTGTTTAACATTTAGATCTTATTGTGTATGTCTCTTCATCTACACAGTTTATATGAATCCTCTTTGGTAACTCTTTTAACATGTCAATTTCCACCTTGACTCTAACACAACTAGGTCTAGTTTGGTCATTCATGGCTTTGTCAATCTCCAAAGGCTTTCCAACTGCAGCTGCCATAGAAACCAATAATTCTTTGTCAAACAAATTTCTCGAGTGTCCAGGGAAAGACATCCAGACCATTGCAATGGTTGTTTCCACTTCTGGGTTAAACCATGGGTCTCACTTCAAGAATCTCAAGGGCTAATACCGATTCTAAACTCGAAGCTCCCAAGCTTTGGACATCAGTGTCGTATAATCCTCAAGTAAGGAAAGTCTAATCAATGTGTCTTTCCTCTATCTAAGGTGTTTCTTAAGAAAATAACACAAAATATGAAATGGTGATGACACTAAAATATTCAACAAAAAATAATAATGATATCGCATAAAACAAATATTGCAAATGAATAAGTCATTATGGAAAGAGATAAACGTCAAAAACACACCTAAACTATCTCCTTTTTTTGAGTTTCATACCCAAACTATAGGAAGTGTGAATTTCATATATAAACTGTCACTTATTAGTTTGAGAAATGCATATCTCTCTTTTATTACACTCAATTCATGGTGTGTGTACTACGCTCTTTTTTATTTTAAAAAAGTTTATCACATCACACTCCACATGGATAAAATATTCCACCTTGACAAAAGTTAAATAAATTAATAGTATTAGTTAAAATTAAATATTAAAGAACTATTATCCCAATTTTATTTTATTTTTTGATAAAATAAAATATAAAATATTTTTCTTACCCCACTCCACCACTTCCTCTCATCGTACCCCTCTCTCTCCCCCCCGCCAATTTTTTAGTTTTTATTAAAAAAATTATAAAAGTTTTTAAATTTTTGTTACTTCATCCCCCCCCCCCCTCAAATAATAATTAAGATATTATTATATTTTTTAAAAATAATTCCACCACACCTAACTCTCCACTTATAAAAAAAAAAATCTCGTTTTGTTTTAGATATATACATATATTTTTAGAAAAATATTTTTTTACTTGCCGCAAGATTATTTTTTTTTAAATAAAATTTTTACTTATGTTATATTCGGTAAGCAAAAATAAAAAAAAGATTTTTCTAAAAATATATGTACGTATCTAACACAAAACGAGAAAAAAAATGTAAATAAATAAATAAATTAGGAGCAGAGAGTTAGATAGGGTGGGGTAGATTTTTTTTTTTTTTTAAAAAAAAGATAAAATAATATCATTTTTTTTATTTGGGAATGAATAGGTAGTTTGGGGTTGGGGAGGAGGTGAAGTATGATTTTTTTTAAAAATATTTTATAAAAGAAATTTAAAAAAAAATAAAAGGACGGAGAGATTGTCGCAGGGCGGGGGGGGGGGGAGGAGGTGGTAGAGTGGGTAAGAAAATAAATTTTATTTTTTAATTTTTTTTTAGGAATAGTAATACTTTAATCTTTAATTAATACTAATAGTTTATTGTTTAATTTTCGCCAATGTGGAATATTTTATCGATGTGGAATGTCATGTGACAATGTTTGAAAAAATAAAAGAGAGTGTATTACACACACTACTGAGGTATGTTTCTCAAACTAATAAGTAATAGTTTAGGTATGAAACTCACACTTCCAATAGTTTAGGTATGAAACTCAAAAAATGAGATAGTTTAGGTGTGCTTTTTATGCTTATCTCTAGTGAAAATGATCATAATCTAAAATTACTAAACCATACTAAAATAAATCTTTTTTTTTTTAATGAGAGGGTGGTTTGGGGTTGGGGAGGGGAGGGGGGAGGAGATCATACATTATGAATTTTTTAAAAATATTTTATAAAAGAAATTTAAAAAAAAATAAAAGGATGGAGAGATTGTCGAAGGGTGGGGGGGGGGGAGGAGGTGGTAGAGTGGGTAAGAAAATAAATTTTATTTTTTAAATATTTTTTAGGAATAGTAATACTTTAATCTTTAATTAATACTATTAGTTTATT
>JAJONR010005206.1:0-30577 GCA_029582245.1 Solanum etuberosum | reverse complement strand
GACAAAAAGTTTTGCTTTGTATTTGTCAATAGTTCCATCGACTTTTATTTTCCTTCTGAAGATTCACCTTAAACCCAAAAGTTTATTTCCTGGAGGAAGTTCAATCAACTTCCAATATGGTTGCTTAAGATTTAATCGATCTTACTATTGACAACATCTTTCCAAAAGGATGAGCCCATAGAGGACATAGGAAATGTTATAAAATCAGTTCGGAAGGAAGTAGATGTCCTTTGAAATTTACTACACCTCAGAATCTCCTTATTAAGTATATTCTCCTTTTGTTCTTTCCAAGGTCTTTTAGACCCTTCACTAGACTACTCAAGTCTAATTTTACAGTCCATAGTCTTAGGTCCTATTTTGATCATTTTAGAAATAGGAACTTGGAATTTGGCTAGACACCCCCACACTTTGAAATATTTCAAGTTGGATTTCCTTCCTTTGTGTCCTGACTAAACAAAACTTTTTATTATTTTTCTTTCTGAATAGACAAAAAAATTTGTTGTTCCCTTTTCCTGTAAGGATAGCTTCTCCACAAGTTTTGTGGTAAACCTGAACTTATAAGTAATGCATCCATCATTTCCTTTAAAGTTCATTTTTTGTCATTCTGTAATTCCATTAGATTGAGGTGAACAGGGTAGTAGTTTGATGAATAATTTCACTTTCCAAACATATTTCTGCAAATGGAGATTTATACTCTCCACCCCTATCACGTCTTATCTTTTTCCCAACTGATTTTAAACATAAATATTATATTGCCTAGACATTTCTATTGCTTCATCTTTACCATTCCACAAATAGACATAACCGTATCGAATGTAATTGTCAATAAAAGTTATGAGATAATTTTTCCACCACGAGATGGTGTTGACTTCATATCAGAAATGTCAGTGTAAATCAACTCAAGGAATTAGAATTCCTTTCAACAAATTTATAAGAATACTTAGCATACTTAGATTCAACACAAACTTGAAATTTTTATTTATTGCACTCAAAGTTAGACAAAACTTCTAAGTTGATCTATTTTCCTTACAAGGTTTTGTAATTGACATGTCCCAAGTATTCATGTCACAAATAGTTTGGCTCAACTAAGTAAGAACGAATAAAATTATTGAGTTTGAAAAGATCAAAAAATTAGAGGGGTCATTTTGGTTTTGGATCTGCGACGAATAGGTTCAAGAGATGAGAGAATTAAGGATACCCACCAGAAAGACTAATCCAATCCATAGTCAGTCAAAACGATTAATTATTAACTAATTTGAATAAATATTGACTTCTCCATGAGGTAGCTTTTTCTCACAAATATTTTGTTCTTACTTATTACAATTTTGTCTAATACAAACATTGTTTAGAGTCAGCACCTTGTCAAATGTCCTTTTCAAAAGGACCTTTCCATAACTTGCAAATTGATTGTTATATAACTACCCATCAAAATAATCTCATCGGGTCCAATAAAGGAAATATAATCTAAATGCTTCTTTTACAAAATATGACAAACGATTATTCACCAATATTCATGTCTATACAAATAGTTATATTTTAATAGACATATCTTTTAATGAAAAATCACAAAATTTTAAGTTATACTCTTTCATGAAAGAACACAATTATTTTGAACAAGTTTATATATAATTTAATAGTTTCATACTAGTCATACCATATACTAGTAAAAGAGAAACTGAACGAGCACATATCAAATATACTTCAAAAATTTTGTGGGTCTAACATAATACAAAAGTATCACTCAATTTCATATCTTGTGCTCCAAATTTAAATTAGACACTAAGTCTTATTTTATCTTAATCATAAGCAAAGAACCCCCAAATTTAAATATGATCTAAAAAATATTTTTCAAGTATTTGAACATAGTTTTTTCACATGTTTTTTCCCATACTATCAAAATGTCATTGGCAACATGAAACCTCTTTTGGAATATTATTCTACAAAAGAATTATAGTGCTTCAATTCCTTTCGACAATCTTCACACAATATCAAAGTTCATTCCATAGAGGTACCTATTGCAGACACAAAATAAGCAACTTTAAGTCACTGGCCTTTTGTGCTATAACAATTACACATACCACTTACTATTTAGAATACTAACAATAAAGAATTTTTTTTGTACAATTTTTTTCTATATAACAATGAAGTTTTATATTCTGCAAATCGTCAATCGAATGAACATTGCACGTGGATGAAGGTTGTAACACCCCGTATCCTCGACAGACCAGAAATGCAGAATTCCAGAAGTTGCAGGTGCGACCAACAGTGCCACCTACGGACCGTAGGTGGGCTTCGTGGATGGCCACCTGCAGCCCCACCCCAGAAAGTCCAGGAAATTTGGCTAAGGGTAGACCCACGCCAGGACCTACAGACCGTAGGTCAGACCACGGTCCGTCATCCAGGGCCGTAGATCAAACCCTAAGCTTTTAGCTCCCAGTCGCGAACGACGGCCGACCAGCACGGACCGTTAGTCCAGCCACGGTCTGTCGGTCTGGTCCGTTGGTTGGTCCCGACAGCAGTTAAGTCAGGGTCTTTTGGTCTTTTCCTTATGCGTTGGACCCCTAAACTACGTCGTTTAACCCCTAAACTACGAAGTTTTTATCAGTTTTAAGACTAGTAACTTAATTAGAACTTACCCTAGTCAATTCATCCAATTAGAACGAAAAGAGGAGAAAGCAGTCGACCAGCCCAAGTCCAAAAATGCAGCAAGGTTTCATCAGTTCCAGCCCTGAAATCGATAGATTTCTCCGTGGAATTCATCACCAGGTATGTGGGATTTCACTAGTGGGTTCCTTTCCCCCATTAGGTCCCTAGAATTCAGTCAGAATCTTGATTCCCTTGATATTATCTTGACCTAAGGTTTCTTGAATGTTAGAAATTATTGGGTTTTAGCTGCTAGAATGATCCAAATAAGATTATTATGTTGTTGCTTCAGTTCTTGCATGAAATTCAGAACCCTAGTTGTGTAGATTCGTTTAGTTCATGAATTACACATGCTAGGTTAGTTATATTCAGATATACATGCCCCAGTTACAAATATTTCATTATCAGTACATTAATATTACATTCTCAGATTTTGCATGTGAGTATTTTGACCTATCTAGTATTATAGAAACTCAGTCATACTGTGTTATTCACATAATCAGTTGGGAGTAGACTTAATACCGAGTTGGACTAGGGTTCAGCATACCTGAATAGTCCCAGAACTACGTGCCCCATAGGTTGTAAGCCCCCTATGTGAGCATCCTTTTAGTGATCACGCCAGTCATGCCATTATACCTCTGGATAGGGCATATACATCGGACTCCACATTTAGCTCATGTGGTTTTATGTCGGTTATTAGTAGCTCCCACAATACAGTCAGATTCTAGTGCATTGACCAGGTTATCAGTTACATCTCAGTATTCAAACTCAGCATATCATGTACTTGGTCATTACATTCAGTTAGCTCAGTATTCAGTATATCTCAGTATCTACATTCAGTTCAGATTATATCATTGCTCTTATTTCTTTGTTCAATTATGATTATTGTTCAGCTTTACTCTATCCTGCATGTTCAGTACCTTTCAAATACTGATGCATACTCTGCGCTACAGCTTCTCGTGATGTAGGTCTAGGTTCACAGCTTCCAGATCACGCATAGATCGGTTCCCGATCTTCAGCTCATCAGTATTAGTGGTGAGTCCTCATTCTCTGGGGATGAAAGACATGGTTCCTTTGCATTTAGTCTTAGTTTCAATTTTTGCTAGATTTAGCTGGGGAATGTCCCATAATTTCTAGTCAGTTAGAGGCTTTATTTCAGACATAGTTAGAATCATCTTTTGTATTTGAGTTTGAATTTTCAATTGTTGTTAAACTCTCCATATTTTCTATATTCAGATGTAGTATGGGTATTCCCCATCATTTCAGATTTATCTTATGATTAGCTTCCGCACAGTGTTTATTGATTCAGTAATCTTTTAGTATGCTTATGTTATGCCAGCAGGGTTAGCTTGAGGTAACTTGTGATCCTAGTTCCCATGTCTGCGTCCTGGGTGTAGCTTCGGGGTGTGACAAACTGGGTATCAGATCATTAGGTTTAAGTTTCCTAGGATATCTGAAAAGCCGCACTAATTAGAGTCTTTTTCATGGGTGTGAAGTGCACCACATCTAATGAGGGGGAAGCTACGGAGTGTTTTAAGAAAGCCTCACTTTCTTGATATTCTTATCGTGCGTTGGTATGATCTCTCTCTAACTCATCGTTATACATTTCAGATCATGCCTCCTCGTATAGCTAACGCATGAAATGCTAACGCAGCTCCTCCAGTCCCAGATAAGAAGTTTCAAATGCAGAGTTTCGTAATGCTATCCAACTTTTGGCTCAGAGTGTGACCAACCAGAACAACCAGCAGGTTCCAGCTACTGCAAATGCTAATGTTGGATCAGCTGTAGCTAGAGTTCATGATTTTGGTAGGATAAATCCGCCTGAGTTTTTGTATCACAGATTGGTGAGGATCCCCAAAGCTTCATAGATGAGGTCAAGAAGATCTTTGGAGTGATGCAAGTGACAGGTAATGATAGGGTAGAGTTGGCATCCTATCAGCTTAAGGATGTAGCTCATATCTGGTATACTCAATGGAAAGAGAGCAGGGGTACAGATGCAGCTCCTATCACTTGGGAATGCTTTAGTGAGACTTTTCTAGACACGTTCTTCCCAAGAGAGTTGAGGGTGGCAAGAGCTCAAGAGTTCATGAATTGGAGACAAGGTAACATGACAGTCCAAGAGTATGGACTCAAGTTTACCCAACTCTCTAGGTATGCTCCTCACATGGTTGCCGATTCCAGGGCTCAAATGAACAAGTTTCTCTATGGAGTGTAAGACTTAGTGAAAACAGAGTGCAGAAATGCTATGTTGCTTGAAAATATGAACATCTCTAGTCTTATGACCCATGCTCAGCAGGTTGAGGGAGATAAGCTTAAGGAAATAACTAAGGAAAACAAGAAAGCTAGAACATGTAACTATGAGTACTCTCAACAGAAATCGGGTGGTTGAAATCACTCTCAATTTCAGCAGAAATCTGCAGCTCCGGCACCTTCATCAACTAGTGTTCCATCCTCCAGGTTCCGACAGGATCAGAAAGTTAGGGAATCAGGCTCTAAGTCTCAGGGGAGTGTTTCAGGTACCAGAACCTACCTAACTTGTCCAAAGTGTGGTATGAACCATCCGGGTGAGTGTCTTGCAAGAAAGGAAGGATGCTTTGGATGTGGTAAGTCTGGTCACAGGTTGAGAGATTGTCCTTCTTCTAAACAGGGTCAAGGAGGTAATAATGATAGATCTTAGTCCACAACTTCAGCAGCACTAGCAGGTCGCCCGACTCAGCAGGGTAACTTATCTGGTACAGGTGGCGGTCATCACCAAAATAGGTTGTATGCTCTTCAGGCTCGCCTGGATCAGGAAGATTCTCCTGATGTGGTCACTGGTACGTTGTTGTTAGATCCAAGGGCTACTCTTTCCTTTGTAACTCCTTATATAGCAGTCAAATTTGATGATCGTCCAGAAACTCTCTCAGAACCCTTCTCAGTATCTACTCCAGTTGGTGACCCAGTTATAGCTAGACGGGTAAACATAAATTGCCCTGTCACAGTCTCTCAGAAAGTTACATCAGCAGATCTTGTAGAGCTTCATCAGACCTAGTATTAAGGAATTGAAAGAGCAGTTGAAAGACCTTCTAGATAAGGGCTTCATCAGACCTAGTATTTCCCCATGGGGTGCACCAGTGTTGTTTGTGAAAAAAAAAAATGGTTCTCTCAGAATGTGCTTTGACTATCGGCAGTTGAACAAAGTCACAATCAAGAATAAGTATCCCATCCCCAGGATTGATGACTTGTTTGACCAACTTCAGGGTGCTAGTCATTTTTCGAAGATAGACCTCAGATCTGGTTATCATCAGCTCAGAGTAAGAGATAGTGACATTCCAAAAATAGCCTTCAAAACTCGGTATGGTCATTATGAATTTGTAGTTATGTCATTTGGACTAACCAATGCTCTTGCAACTTTCATGGATTTGATTAACAGAGTGTTCAAGAAGTATTTAGACTTGTTCGTTATCGTCTTTATTGATGAGATCCTCATTTACTCTAGGAATGAGGAAGAACATGCAACTCATTATTCTGCAAACTCTCAAAGATCACCACTTGTTTGCTAAGTTTAGCATATGTGAGTTTTGGTTACAATCAGTTGCTTTCCTCGGGCATATAGTATCTAGCGAAGGGATCCGAGTGGATTCTCAGAAAATAGAAGCGATGAAACAATGGCCCATACCTACCTCTCCTACAGATATCAGAAGTTTCTTGGGTCTAGCAGGTTATTACAAAAGGTTCGTGGATGGATTTTCATCCATAGCCTCTCCATTGACTAAGTTGACTCAGAAAAAGGTTAAGTTTTAGTGGTCAGATGATTGTGAGAAAAGCTTCGTAGAACTGAAAACTAGGTTGACTACAGCTCCGGTTTTGAATCTACCAGAGGATTCAGGCGGTTATGTTATCTATTGTGATACGTCCAGAGTCGGCCTAGGTTGTGTGATAATGCAGCGAGGTAAGGTTATAGCTTATGCTTCTAGACAACTAGAGGTGCATGAGAAGAATTATCCGACTCACCTCGAGCTTGTAGCAGTGGTGTTTGCACTTAAGATTTGGAGACATTACTGGTATGGTGTTCACGTAGATGTGTTCATCGACCATAAAAGCCTCCATTATGTGTTCACCCAAAAAGAGTTGAATCTTCGCCAGAGAAGATGGCTTGATTTCCTCGAGGATTATGACATGAATGTGCTTTACCATCCTGGTAAGGCCAATGTAGTAGGAGATGCCCTTAGCAAACTATCTATTGGAAGTGTAGCACATGTTGAGGAAGAAAGAAAAGATCTAGCAAAGGATGTTCACAGGCTTGCTCACTTGGGAGTTTGCCTTCTGAACATATCAGATGATGGTGTAACAGTTCAAAATGGGTCAGAATCTTCATTGGTAGTGGAGGTTAACTAAAAGCAAGACAGTGATCCGATATTGCTTCAATTAAAGGGTGCAGTCCACCAGCAGAGAATTGAGGTATTCTCCCAATGGGGAGATGTTGTGCTTCGCTATCAAGGTCAATTATGTGTTCCTAAGGTGGGTGAGTTGAGACAGCAGATTCTTGCAGAAGCCCATAACTCCAGGTATTCTATTCATCCAGGCGCCACTAAGATGTACCATGATATGCGGGAAGTCTTTAGGTGGAATAGCATGATGAGGGATATAGCAGGTTTTGTGGCTAAGTGCCCCAATTGTCAGCAAGTGAAGGTAGAACATCAGAAACCATGGGGTTTGACTCAATAGATCAACAATCCTACTTGGGATTGGGAAGTGATCAACATGGACTTCATTAGAGGTTTACCTCGTACTCACAGACAGCATAACTCCATTTGGGTGATAGTAGACAAAGTTACTAAGTCTACACGCTTTTTGGCTGTTAAGACTACAGACTCGTCGGATGGGGTTCCTTTGTCTATCATCTCAGATAGAGGTCCTCAGTTTACCTCTCATTTCTGGAAGTCATTTCAGAAACGTCTTGGTACTCAGGTTAATCTTAGCACAGCATTTCATCTGCAAACGGATGGTCAGGCATAGCGTACCATTCAGACCTTAGAGGACATGTTGAGAGCTTGTGTGATCAACTTCAAGGGTAGTTGGGATGATCCCCTTCCTCTTATAGAGTTCGCCTACAATAATAGCTACCATTCCAGCATTCAGATGGCCCCTTATGAGGCATTGTATGGGCGTAGATGTAGATCTCCAGTTGGTTGGTTTGAAGTAGGTGAAGTAACCTTTATAGGGCCATATTCAGTTCATGATGCTATGGAGAAAGTGCAACTTATTATAGATAGACTTAAGACAGTCCAGAGTCGCCAGAAGTCCTATGCAGATGTAAGGAGAAGGGACTTCGTGTTCCAAGTTGATGATTGGGTTTTCCTGAAAGTGTAACCTATAAAGGGGGTGATGAGGTTTGGCATGAAAGGAAAGCTCAGTCCTAGATATGTAGGCCCTTACAAGGTCTTGAAAACGGTTGGTAAAGTGGCTTACGAGTTAGAGTTTCGAGCAGAACTAGCAACAATTCATTCAATTTTTCAGGTTTCGCTATTGAAGAAATGTGTGGGTGATCCAGCATCCATAGTACCTTTAGAGAGTGTGGTTGTGAAAGATAGTCTCGCTTATGAGGATGTGCTAGTTGAGATTCTTGATCGTCAGGTTAGAAGGTTGAGAAACAAAGAAGTCGCTTCATTTAAGGTTTTGTGGAGGAGTCAGTCCATTGAGGGAGCTACTTGGGAAGTAGAAGCAGCAATGAAGGCCAAGTATCCTTATCTCTTTCCTTCCGATTCCATTCCAGCTTGAGGTAATAGTTCCTCTTCAGTTTTTCAGTCATTCATGCGCAGATTCAGTTTTAGTATCATGTTCCTTCAATTTGTACTTGCATTTTCAGTGTATTTGCATGTCCTTGGAACTCAGTTCAGTCATAAATCAATTTTCAGAAATTAGTGGTAGGGTTTGGAGCTCTTTCCCTCTATTTTCAGCTAGTTTAGTCTTCCTTCGAGGACGAATGTTCCCAAGGGGGAGATAATGTAACACCCCGTATCCTTGACAGACAAGAAATGCAGAATTCTAGAAGTTGTAGGTGCCACCGACGGTGCCACCTACAGACCGTAGGCTGACCCACGGACCGTAGGTGGGGTCCGTGGATGGCCACCTGCAGCCCCTCCCCAGAAAGTCCAGGAAATCTGGCTAAGGGTAGACCCACGCCAGGATCTACGGACCGTAGGTCAGATCACGGTCCGTGCTCCAGGGCCATAGGTCATACTCTAAGCTTTCAGCTCCTAGTTGCGAACGACCGCCGACCAGCACGGACCGTCGGTCCAGCCACGGTCCATCGATTGATCCCGACAGCAGTTAAGTCAGGGGTCTTTTGGTCTTTTCCTTATGTGTTGGACCCCGAAACTACGTCGTTTAAACCCTAAACTACGTAGTTTTTGTCAGTATTAAGCCTAGTAACTTAATTAGAACTTACCGTAGTAAATTCATTCTCCAGAATTCATCCAATTAGAACCAAAAGAAGAGAAAGCAGTCGAGCAACCCTAGTCCAAGAACGCAACAAGGTTTCATCTGTTCCATCCCCGAAATCGAAATATTTCTCCATGGAATTCGTCACCAGGTATGTGGGATTTCACTAGTGGGTTCCTTTCTCCCATTAGGTCCCTAGAATTCAGTCAGAATCTTGATTTCCTTGATATTATCTAGACCTAGGGTTTCTTGAATTTAGAAATTGTTGGGTTTTAGATACTAGAATGATCCAAATCAGATTATTATGTTGTTGCTTCAGTTCTTGCATGAAATTCAGAACCCTAGTTGTGTAGATTCGTTTAGTTCATGAATTACACATGCTAGGTCAGTTATATTCAGATATACATGCCCCAGTTACGAATGTTTCAATATCAGTACATTAATGTTGCATTCCCTGATTTTGCATCTCAGTATTTTGAGTAATCCAGTATTACAGAAACTCAGTCATAATGTGTTATTCACATAATAAATTGGGAGTAGACATAATACCGAGTTGCAATAGGGTTCAGCGTACCCGAATAGTCATGACTTTATACCTCTGGCAGGGTATATTGGGTCCTCTCGATGGGGCGTATACATCGGACTCCATATTTAGCTTATGTTGTTTTATGTCGGTTATTAGTAGCTCCCATAGTACAGTCAAATTCTAATGCATTGACCAGGTTATCAGTTACAGTTCAGTATTCAAACTCAGCATATCATGTACTTGGTCATTGCATTCAGTTAGCTCAGTATTCAGTATATCTCAGTATCTACATTCAGTTCAGATTATATCATTGCTCTTATTTCTTTGTTCAGTTATGATTATTGTCCAGCTTTACTCTATCATGCATGCTCAGTACCTTTCAAGTACTGACGCATACTCTGCGCTACATCTTCTCGTGATGTAGGTCCAGGTTCTCAGCTTCCAGATCACGCATAGATCTGTTCCAGATCTTCAGCTCAGTAGTATTAGTGGTGAGTCCTCATTCTCCGAGGACGACATACATGGTTCCTTTGATTTTAATCTTAGTTTTAGTTTTTTCTAGATTTAGCTGGGGCATGTCCCAGCATTTCTAGTCAGTTAGAGGCTTTATTTCAGACATTGTTAGAATCAGCTTTAGTATTTGAGTTTGACTTTTCAGTTGTTGTTAAACTCTCCAGATTTTCTATATTCAAATGTAGTATGGGTATTCCCCATCATTTCAAATTAATCTTATGATTAGCTTCCGCACAGTATTTATTGATTCAGTAATCTTTTAGTATGCATATGTTAAGCCAGCAGGGTTAGCTTGGGGTCACTCATGATCCTAAGTCCCGTGTCCGTGTTCTGGAGGTCGCTTCGGTGCGTGACAAAGGTTTTATGAATTCAAATCAATTTCAAATTCAAACGGAGTAAAAAACCAAAAGTACAACACAAAATTATTAGGTGAAGTTATCATATTATTCAAACCAATTGCACAGTCTAATTTATCCAGAGTAGAAAACCACAAAAGTTTTTAGTCTACAAAATAGAGACAATCAAATTTCACACGGAGTACAAAACTACACAAATTTTTTTTAGTCTTCAAACAGAATAAAACATATTCTTAGATTATCACATATATATGTTTTTCTTTTCAAATAGCCTTCCAACGATAACATTAATACATACTATCTTATCAAACTAAAATATGCATATCTCAATCTACAAACTAAAGAATTTTAAAGGCAACACTATTTTCCAAGGAAATTTTATTCAAAATCCATATCGTTTGCAGATCTTTTTCCAAAGAAACACATGATAAAAATCAAAAGAATAACTTTTAAATACTATTTTACTCCTTAGATAAATAATATGAAGGTTGCATGGTGTAATATTTCACCGGAATATCACCAATTCTTCGGGTACATTCGCACTTCGGCCTTGCTAAACAGGTCAGCATATTCTGGAGAAGTAGTATATTAATCTTCTATTTCCATGATTTGTTTCCCTCAATCGGTAGAATACAAAAAAATACCAACAATATAATAATTTTCTTAAGATTGTTGTGCATCTTGAATACCTAAGATACTTAGAGAAATTTTTTTTTGAAAAACATTATAAGAAAAAATAAAGCTTAAAGAGTATTTCCAAATTAAAACCAGTAGAGAAAATAGAACTATAAACATATTAGAAACAATATACAAAATATTTTTCTCAAAGAAGAAAATCGAGCCCACTGAATGCATAATGTCCCCTTAAGGAAATTATTCCCCACAGGTACCCGAGGTTACCGTAATATATCCTCCCATGATAGAATGATCTTACTCACCACTGTATCGATACCTATACCCACTGTGTCACGAATCACTCAACGGCAGTAAAGTATACTTAGAATACTAGATTTGGGAGTAGAAGAAGTAGTCCAGAAAATTGGTTTTCTTAAAATATGAGGAAATTCCTCTATTTATAGACAACAAATGGTAGTGTGTAAAGGTGCTTATTGTTCCTTACCGAAAAGGTCACAATCTTTCGGATAGGTCACAACCTTTCATAAAATTCACAACTTTTCATAGAAGTCACAACTTCTCATAAAAGTCACAACTCTAAATGAAAGTCACAACTCTTCATTTTCCATTCACACCTTTAATACCCAATAGTTCTCTGCTGTTGTTTTATTGTTATCTGGTAGGTTTTAACTTTAGAACCGTGGGTGTGGATCCTCCTGGCACTGCATAGTCGACTTGGTATCTTAATTGCTTGCAATTAGGTTGTTGACTTGTGATCCAGATTGCAGTTAAGTCATCACCGTTGATTTGGAGTCGTGCGGAGCAGCTTGGATTTCAGAAGTAAGGGTGAGCTCTTGGAGTAAGGGGCTATCAGTTTCCATTTTTTTTATAAGCTTAGTCTTTATATTGTATTCTGAGACAGCCTGTACTTGTCTTGTAATTGTGAAAGCTTTGTACTCCTATTTTGCATTAGATGCTCAACTACTAACTGATGTCAGGTCTTGGGATGGTTCCTGTATGGTTTTGTTGATTTCCCTTCTCTGCTTTGTTTAAAGCTCTTACTTCTTATTGTTGGCTTCCGCTTGGTAGTCTGTTACTTATGGCTCTAGGCTATGGGTTACGCTTACCTATTGGTGGGGTGTAGTAGGTGCCATCATGACCTGAGAAATCCGGTTATGATGGTACCTGAGTTGAAGAGATTGCATTGGAGTGAACCCCGATGATTCAAGGTTTAAAGCGCTGTACAATGAGGAAGTGAACTTCCTAGCCAATCAAGTAGGAGGTTATCGTGCCAACTACCCAAGGCCGGGTGGAAACCAGGGATGGAATAGACATGAGGGCTGGAGAGACCGTGACAGAGAATAGCGTGATCGTAACGCCACTTGGAAGGATAGAGAGGGGGAGAAAGATAAGTATGTTCCTCCCTATGAGCGTTAAAAGCCCAAGGCCTCTGAGGGTGGTCGGACTTAAGATATACTCCCACGCATTCTCACCAAAGTTGAAGGGCTCGACAAAGTGTTGAAAGAGATGAAAGAAGATGTTTTTACTCTCAACTAAACGGTGAATTCTCACTCAGTCTCTATTAAGCAGCCGGAGATCCAAATGGGTCAAATTTCTTCACATTTAAATCCAAGACAACAAGGGGAGATTCCTAGTGATACAATGGCAAACAAAAAGAATGAAGCTTGAATGGGTACTTGCATCGTGCCAGGACGTTAACTAAGGCTCTTCTTGGGAGGAAACCCAAGTTTTTAATGCTTTAAGTTTGATTTTGAATAATGGGTGTTGATTGTGCAGGTTGAAAAGTCGAGTGTGTTGGAAAAGAAGCAGTTTGGCGAGCCAGGAGTCTAGTCAGCGACTCGCTAAAAAGGTTGGCGAGCTCAATTTTGTCCACCGTTTGAACCCCCAAATTAACTGGGAGTCTTGTAAAACTCGGCGAGGTAAGTAACTACTCGGCACATCACCGAGTAGTTCGGCGTGAATGATTAACACCGCCGAAAGGGCCGCAAACTGAAATGTTTTAGAAGGTCAAACGGTTTAAAATTTCAAAATCTTTCATATTCTATCATTTCTAACCCCTTACACTCTCACCTGCACTTTATATTTTCCATATTCTACTAGTATATTTGCTTTTTGTGTTTGATCGCGTGCTTGGAATTAGATTTCTTTGCCACCTAGCTTTTCAAACTATCAATTCGGCATACAAGTTGGTTTTCAAACCCCACACCTTTGATTAGTGGTTGAACTCAAATGATATTGGTAAATATGCGTGGTTATGTGTTGGGTAATTGTTGAAATCATGTTTTAATTGTTGGATTGCCTAGTTTGTGTTCGAACTTGTGCCTAAAGGCTTAAATTGATCATTTCCCGTGTTTTGATTGTTAAAATAGGTTCATGATTGTTGGGTTGCGGTTATTTTGTGTTAGGTATAGTTGGGTGAAGTCTAAGTAACCCCAAGTTGTGCAAAATGAAGTAATTTTCCAGATGATGGAGCGTTTGACGCCAATCCTAAGGCTGAAAGTCGTCGAATGGCCAATTTTGGCCAAATTGGGGGAAGTCTGATTACCCCGAAGGCATGGGTCTTATGGGTCTGGTCCTAACTGCATAATGTGTTTGTTTGATTTTTATTTCCGGGGCTTCGGGCTTGATTTTGGAAAACGTGGTTGAAAATTGGCACGTTGGGCAGTATGGCGAGCTGGGTCGAGTTCCCGAACGGTTCGGCGGTTCGCCAATGTCTCCCTTTGACCGCTTTTAATTTCATTATTTGGCTAGTTAGAGTTTGTAACTTTCGGCGGGAAGCCTAAGCTCGCCGAAAGGTTCCTTTGATCGCCCATTCTGCGCCCCAAACCCCAAAATGCACTGTATTATTCGGCGGGCTAGTCTAAGCTTGCCGAGTGGTGTCGGCGTTTCGCCGAAGGGCCCTGAGCAACGCCGACATGCCCGATTTCTGAAATTTTTTTGAGTTAATCCTTTCGGCGAGCTCGATCAGGCTCGCCTAAGTGACTCGGCGACTCGCCGACTGGTTCGGCGAGTCTTCCTACAACTTGAATTCTGTATTTTTCTTGAACAATTTCTAACATTTTTCGATGTGTTTTGCAGATATGACTAGGACCAACTTGGATGAAAGTGTCATGTCGCCCTGCAAATGAACACAGGGTATTGTGATAAATGAGGGAGCAGCTCCTCCTACCACAAAAGGAAAGAAAGAACCTCCGAAGGGAGGCAAAGGCAAGGGCAAAACGCTCGTAGCTAAACTCCGACAGTAATGGGGAATATTTTGAATCTCAAGCCTCACACTACGAGCCTGAGGATGACCAACCACTACAGACCCGGCGAGCAGAGATTCGTGCAAGGGTTCATAAAGATCTGTCTAGGATCCCGGAGTCTACCCCTCCTACTGCTGATACAGTGCCAGCTCCAGCACAGACGGTAGTCCCAGCATCACCAGTTCAGGGTCCTCCTCCCCGGTTACTCAACCAGTTAAAGGCCAAGGGATTGAGGACCATCTTAGAGGAGAAGAGATTGTCCACAGATGGTGTGGTGGACAGGTAGCCTCTTGTGTGGGACACACTCTGGTATCACAGGTTTGATATATTTACCAGGCCCCGTGGCCCATATATTCCCACCTGGGTAAGAGAATTCTACATTGCATATGGTGACTTATTACCCCAGGGGAAGAAGAAGGTCAGTGCCTTCAGACGGTGGATTCTGTGATAGTTCGAGAAAAGACAGTGGGATGCAGCAGCGATCATATTAATATTGTACTTGACAGAGCTACAAGTTTTGAGCATGAGTACCAGAGGATGATGACTTCACAGACTCTGGATGACCTAAAAGGCTGGCTAGCTCCCTTCATCTCTGACATCACCCTGAGGGGGATTGAGGTTGGAGCCCTTATTGAGAAGAAGGACTTAAACATAGCAGCCCGGTATTGGTTCAGTTTCATTAGTAGCTCGATCATGCCATCACAGAATGAGTCCATTCTCTGCCACCAAAAGATGGCCTGTCTCGGATCTATTATTGCCAGGAAGAGTCTGAACTTAGGGCTGATCATAGAGCACGAGATGGCCATGAGGGCCAAACAACGCCAGACGTCCCTTCCATTCCCAGTGGTTATTACAGAGTTGTGTCGGTGAGATGGAGTTCCTCTTGCTGAGAAGAGGGATGTTGAGGTCACACCCACATCCTCCACCGACATCCGGTGCATAGAGGCTGAGTACATATGGGATGAGGCGGATAGGAGGAGAGCAGCTCCGGTGGACATATCCCCGGAGGTTGATATTAATTCCATACTTGCAGAGACAACTCTACCTACTCCGGCCATTGGGCCTTCAGGTATTTCTAGCTCTGCCCCCTCTATGACTCCGAGTTCTTCTACTGCTCCCCTACCTCCTAGAGTTGATGCTAGCCCTGCTGCATCCCGACCTCCACTTACGCAGGCTATATTGCTACGGATAGGGCAACTAGCCAATTCTGCTGATGTGCGGGCCTCCAGGCTAGAGGCTACGATTCCTAAGATGATTGAGAGTGCTCTCACTGCTGCATTGACACCTATTAGAAATGCTATTGATGCCCTCACGTCAAGGATTAAGGTGTGTGAGAGAGATCAAAGAGCTACGCAGGAGGTGACCGCCTTAAAGGTTGCGATTGCGGACTTGAGGAAGGATGTGGACCAGCTGAAGTCCACTGATATATCTATGATTTTTGTGACTGTGGAGATCCTCGATTGCACGAGCATAAATATTCCAGCTCTTTTTTATGTGCCTCCGGCTACCACCAGAGAGGAGGTTAGAGCTGATGATGAGGCTGCAGAGTCTGATGTTGAGACTGATGAGGAGCAGCTTGGTGTTCAGGATGAGACTATTTGTGAGGGCCTGACCGAGGTTGAGGAGGCTATGGTACATGCTGTTGCTCAGATCTCTTTGAGAGACACAAACATAGATGGATCTAGTGCAGCTACAGCTGATGCTACACTGGGCACTGATGCCCAGCCTCAGAGTGCTACCCCGGGCACTGATGCCCCGACAGATGGAGTGACTGAGTAGATAGGATCATTCTTTACCTCCCTCTTTATTGTTTTTATTGATTATTGTTATTTTGGTAGCATTTGAGGACAACTGATTTTCTTTTATGGGTGGGGTGAGGTATTTCCATACCTACCTCTTGTCTTGTGGTTAAATTTTTATTTATATATATTAGGTTTTGTGATCTAAAATTTTGTTTGGATCTGAATTCATGTGGATGTTTGAGTTTGTGGCCCCTTGTTTTGAATGGCAATGGTTTTGACCTATTTTTGAATTTAGTGCCACCCCTATTGTTTGTGATTGTGGCTTTTTTTGTGTAAATTTGAGTGTCGGTTATGATCAATATCAATGACTTGAATAGTGCTTTTAATTGAACGAAATGAATGTGCGGCTACGATGAGGCCAATGAAGTTGCATAGACAATGTGTGAACTTTTAGCATCTCGTTGTGACTAGCCGGTTATTGAATGAGTCTCTTGTGGTGAACATTGAACACTAGCTTGAAAGTGTGGAGTTTTGTTTTATATTGGTGCCAATGCCTTGTCTGTTGAGATTACTTTGAACAATTGTGTGATGACACCTAGAATTTGTCCCGTTGGTCCGGTTGACTAAGTGATGCAAGCACTTGAAATGATCTTAGGCAATGATTTTGAAGAGTGAAACAATTTGATAATATACCTCTTCTGTGGCCAACCTTGTGAGATGTGTGAACCTTGTTTGAACCCTATTAAGCCTTACCCTTTTCTTGGAAGAAACTTGAAAAATTGTGAACCCTCTTTATCCATCTACCAATAAATTTCATGAAGTGTGGTTTGTGTGAATAGCCAACTTAGGCCAAAAGCCTAAGTTGGGGGTGTAGTGAAAAGAGAAGAAAAATCAAGAAGTGTGAAAAAATCCCCCTTTGAGTAATGATTTTGAAAAAGATGGAACCCCTCCATATAAAAGAAACGAGAAAAGAAAAGAGAAAAGAAGCAAAGAAAAAGAAAGAAAAAGTTGCAAAATAAAGTGATGAAAATTGCAAAAGAAATGGGGTATCCGGTGATTCATATGAAGTTGAATAATGTTAAGGATTATGAGCATGTTTGAAGTGTTAAATAAAAGGAGGAAAGTGATGTTCAGGCCATACTTCATGAAGCTAGAGGCCACTGAGCCTAAATGACCATAACTTGACACTCAACCCCATTACAAGACATGAAAAGACCTTGGTGATCTTGAGTGAGCTGAAACAAATGTTGACTGGAAAATAAGGGCAAACCTATGGGTGAAGTCATGCATGTGAGTGTGGGAGTTGTATCTGATTTCGGAACTTGAAATTGTTGAGAAATTGTGTGTGACTATGGAATCATTTTTTTGTGAGGGCATTTGAGTACCTTTGTTGAGCTTGAACTTGCATTTGAAGCAAGTATTGTGAACTTGAGCATCTTTGGTAATGGTGAGTCACAATTTGAATCTTTGAGTGCACAATTGATCATTGCATGAGTAAATTGAACCTTGTTGTGTGCATTCATGTTGAGTCTTATGCAGCACTTTTTGAGACATCCTTTTTGAACTTCTGATCTTGAGTTTTACTTGAGGAAAAGCAAAAGTTTAAGTTGGGGGTGTTGATGAGTCCGAGATTTGGACTCATTTGGGGCATTGTTTTGATAGATTTAGTGTCCTCAAATGCCTAATTTATGCTATAAACTTATGTTAATGCCTTGATTTTCAGGTATATGGATTGAGGAGCAGAGCAAGGACACTAACAGAAAAAAAGGAACAAAACAAGTTGAAGAAATGAAGAACAGCGAGCCTCAAGATCACCAAGAGCACTCGGCGTGTCGCCGAGTGGCTAATCTCACCGCCTAAAGTTCCAGTGTGCCAGCCCTAAGGGAAGAAACCAAGTCGGCGACGAAAAGGAGCAGTGGGTGAATCGCCGAGCAGTTCCACGATGCAAGAAGAGATTGCCCAAAGTTACAGGACACAAGGATGCTGAGTGCAAAAGCAGGAAGGCGATACAAGAGAGCGTTGGGCGGTTCGCCGAGTGGTTCAGACACAATTTACCTCGCCTAATGGCCCTTCATTGCTTATTTTTGTTGACCATAAATTAGATTTTAAATAGTTAATTGAGGGAGTTTTTCAGATTATTATTGATCGAATTTTAGAATACATTGAGTGTAGAACAGTTTTCTTAGTAGACTTGAAGGTTTTGAGACTCAATTTGGAGACTTTACAAGTGGGTTTCGAATTTCTTCCAATTGGAGCACGGTAAAGCTTGAATTCCTCTTACTCAGTTGATGGCTAATCGATTTGGTAACGGTTTTTATCTTTTTATTATGTTCGGCTAAAACCCCAATTTTTGGGGTGTGATAATGTGATTATGGGTTGAATTAGTGTATGGGTATTGTTAATTACTAGTTTAAATGCTATATTGAAGTGAGTTTAATCATTAATTGTGGTTTAATTTATGAATTGTAGTTGCAAATGCAGTTCTATTTTAGTGTTCTTAGCTTGCTCGAGAGAGAGGTTTTAGAACTAAGATTATTGATTAATGATTTGTATGTATTGGGTTGATTTGGGTTCAGGTCGAGAGAGTGAATCCTAAACCCAATCCTACCCATCTTGCTCGACAGAGAATATGTATTAAGGTTATGGGTTGTTCTTAATTGCTATGCTTGTTGATGTTCGAGAGAAATCAGTTGAAGCATAATAGTTATTCGAGAGAAAGAAATTTAAATTATAGTCTAGCCTACCTAGTGATATTTAGTTGTTTACTAGTAGTTTCAATTATCCATATATCAAAATTTGCCTATAAATGATCACATCCCGAGAATTCCTTTCCTTATTGTAATCTCATTATTGTTTAACTGCTTGTAGTTGATAATTGCAAACCAAAAATCCCCATTTGATATTTGTGTCAAACCTTTAATTTTATATGTCTTTTTCCGATAATATCTATTCATATAGTTAGTTAGATCACATTTGCACTTCATAGTTTAATTTGAACACGTACCGCTCCCTGTGGGATTCGACCCCAACTCATTTGTTGGGTTTTATACTGCTTAACGATCGTTTACACCTTGAATTTGATGAGGTGTAGTTGTAACGTTAATCATCCATCCAGATAGCTTGCTATCTGGGCCTTTGTGCATCGCCTAGGTGTTGCACTACAGCCAAGGCCTGACATACCACACCAATTCTAGTCCATTTTATTCATCTGGGAAGTGAAATAGAAAGATAGCCTAATCTTTTGTGTTACTCGTTACAAGTGATTTATACTCATAGTGGTGTGTAAGTTATAAAAAAAAATCTCATGGAAATTAAAGGCAACATCTCTCCACCTAAAACATATAAATCCCAACAATCTGTTTGTTTTAATTCCAAGCAAATTATATTTGAAATTGGAACACACAATATGTTTTCTTGTAGCATCAACATCCATTATTGGATGTTTGTTTGTGTTGCAAGAAGGAAACATGTTTAGTTTGAAAATTTAGTAATGGCAATAGCACAAACACAGTGAATAAAGTAAAGGCAGATACAATTTGTCTAGCACCCACAGGGTGAATCCCATCCCGCACTCAGTTTGTTTAGTAGAAACAAACAAATCATATCATCTTTTACGTGATGTACCTGATAAGGTGTGTGTAGAGAGGAAGTTGTATTTCTAGTTCATCCTTCTGTTCTGACGTGAAATTTGAAGCCACTTCTACATGAACCTAAACAACCAAACAATTTGATTGAATACTAAGACATTTAATTGTTCTATTATCCAGTCTCTTTTTCTCAATTTTGGAATTCAATTGTCTCATGGTTTAACTTCCTGTTTCCTCTCATTTCTTTCCATTTCTCGATTTCTTGTTTAACCATTTAGTATTCCGTACTCATTGATTCAATTATTCCTTACAGTGTGTAGGACTTATTACAGGGGAAAATGTCCCCGACTAGGAATTTCTATGGTCTTAGTTCTTGAGACCTCTGATTAATTATGGATGAAATCCATCCATCCCTTAAAAATATGAATATATATTATTGCTCAAACTTGGAAACGTGTTTGTGTCACGATCCAAAGTATACCTTAGGCGTAAAATGGCGTATAGAACCCTGAAAGGCCCTATACAAGCAACTTAGCATACATCATACAAGATAATAGAAGTCGGGAGTTCAAAAGATAGAATTTCATACAAAAGAGTTCTTGACAAAGGCAGAAGTCTAACATAAGTCTCAAAGTCATCTAATACATCATAAGGAAAGTTATTGGAATGTAACAGTTGAAGTTTGCTTTTAGTTACTGCAGTAGTTTTTATCAAAATAAGTTGTTTGGTTTAAGATAAGTTTGAAATTTGAATTTTAGTTAGGTTGTTTTAGTTGTTGAGATATTTTAGGATTTTAAAATTTTGAATTATGCAAATTATGTATTTTATGTTGGATATTTAAAGCCCCTTAATACTTAATAAAAGTATTGGAAATCTATTGAAAAAATATTGAAAGTCATTTCAATCCATTGAGAGACATTTTCAATCTTTTTGTACTGCCCCATTTTAAAAAAAATACCAATAGTGGTATCAGAACTTCATTGACTTTAAGGGATCTGCTAAATCTTCCAAAGAACTATCATACATTTTTTAATTCGTAAGGCCTACCTTTTGAAACCTGTTAGGGCTACCCATTTTAATCCATCAAGGTTACCGTTTCAACCCGTGCTTTTTTCAACGCACAGACATTTCTAAAAAAAGTTTTAACCAAAAATATTAGCAAGCAGTAGTCTCTCTTTGAATGCCCAAAAAAAATTCACAGACAAAAACTATCAAATTTGGTCTGTGAGAATAAAATCATATTTTGAAACCTATGTGATATGTGATGTTGTGATGGAAGAAAAACCCTTACAACCTCTCCCTGCAAATCCTACAAAAGTTCATATTAAAGCACTTTCAAATAAACTTCTATACAAGACAATTCCATGGAAGGTAGTTTTGAGGCACAAAATCAAAAGAAGAAAAAGAAAAAACAAGAAATTTTGCAAGTTCAAAAACAAAGAAAAGAATCCAGCATCAACTACCAAAGCAGAAATTGAGGAGGGGAATTTTTTCAATTGCAGTAAAAAATTCAAAGGAGGAGATTTGAAGTTTGCTTTTAGTTACTGCAGTAGTTTTTATCAAAATAAGTTGTCTGGTTTATGATAAATTTGAAATTTAGATTTTAGTTAGGTTGTTTTAGTAGTTGAGATGTTTTTAGATTTTTGAATTTTAAATTATGCAGATTATGTGTTTTATGTTGGGTATTTAAAGCCCCTTAATGCTTAATAAAATTATTGGAAAACTATTGAAAGCCATTTCAATCCATTGAGAGAAATTTTCAATCTTTTGTGCTGCCCGATTTTATTAAAAAAACACCAACAGTAACCCATACATCACATACAAAGTTTGAAATAAAATGACATAAAGCAATAAAAAGTATCTTGGTCCTCGGAATATGAGGACTCGCCGATCTTCAAAGTCTATGAGATCGACTAGCCACAAGTAAGGGAGGTAGGAGCGTCGGACCCTACATTAATGAAACAATGTCGGCACAAGTATGCATTAGTATATGAATGTACTAAGTATGAGGCAATATGCATAAACATGAACATGATAATGTAAATGACTTAAAACGAATAGGCATTCTCATAATGAAACATTTATAAGTTTTTTGAGAAGAAATGGCATGAAGATCATAAAACATAGTCAAATACATTAACATAAAGGACATAAGAAAAGCTTTGAAGAAAACATACTAATTTTTGTGGGACCTTTGCTTTAACAGACAATAAGATCATAAGAGTTATATCATAAAATCCGGTATATCCTTCATACCGAAAGAAGGGGAAACTACTTTCCAAGGTAGAAACCGTACATATCATCATTTGCTAAAGTGGATCCACTAGTTAGGTCATTATAGACAATCCTATGGGGATATGTAGTTTAGGACTAGATGTTGCTACAAGAGACTACCCTATTTGAGCCTCCATCTCAAAGCCCTCATGGGGCTAAGTCTAAATCCCAACGAAATAGATAGAAGTCAAATATCAATTTATCATAGAGAAAGACAATGATACCAATCCACATTTTCAAGATCAAAACATGGAATAGCTCCTTAAACATAATTCAAGATAGATGAGAAAAACTTTTCACCAATGTGAATTTTTTTATGAGAAATGTCTTTCACAATCATGATTATCATAGTAAGTGAGAAATTCTTTCGATAAAATGATCAAATGAGCCCCCAACCTATTACCGGATTTTCAACTACACACTTATACGTCACGGGGGTCCTATTACCCTCCTAAACTATTTAAAAATGAAATTATTACCTTCTTAAAAAGTCACATCCACATTTATGTTGGTCAGTGAAATCCACACATTTGACACGTGTAATTTTTTATTTTTTTTATTCTCTTACCTTTGTCAATGACATTTCATTCCTTTTTTTTCCTTTCTCTTCCTCCTTTTTCTTTAAATCCTTGAACACACCAATGTCATTTTTTTTCTTCCCTTTTTAAAATAATTTTTTTATCAAATCTAAAATCATTATTAAATTTATGGTCATGGAATAGGTGTATAAATGATAAATATATAATGTCAATTTAATTGACCTAAAAACTAAATTGTCCGTGAGAATCTTTTTCGATGAGGAAATTTTGAGAACTTTTTTTTTTTTTTAGAGATTTTCATCATTATTAAGTTGTTTGAATGGATTTTGTTAAATGAAAAAGTTTGTTACAACAGCTTCAAACTGGTATTTCAATGGAGTTTTAATGACTAATAGTTGATTTTGAAAATGGGTGTAAAGTAATTTACTTAATAGTTTTTGATTGTGGAGAGTGGGAAGGAGATTTTTATCTATGATTTGTGGTGGTGTTGATAGATATTGTAATGGTTGTGATTTCCAGATCGTGATGGTGAAATTTGATGGCTGACATGAATGCTCAACTAAGTTGCTAAGAAGAAGAAAATAAATTAGAGATCAGATAGTTGTCTTAGATGAAATCTATCCAAGGCTTTTATGTTATTTCCATGGCAGATCTATGATGATGGGAGTTACATAGCAGGCAATTTCATAGGAGTTTCAAGTTTGGTGTGATTGAGGTTGGCTTCAACTCTGTACCTCGATTTTCTGGCATCAATGAGGCGCTGCTCAGGCGTCGGACCGTCGCTTGGAGCTCCGAGGAAGAAAGGAGTTTAGTTTTCAAATTGTTCTGTGGTTTTTTTTCTTTTGATTTTGTTTGTTTTGATTTTTCAATTACTTTTGGTGTTTTAATTTGACTTCCTGTTTAATTTTTTTTTAAAAAAAGAAAGAAATAAAGGGAAAAAATGAAAAGAATATTAAAAATGAAGTTTTAATATTTATTTTTGGTCTTCACTCTCTCGAAGAGAGTGAAATACACTCACTTTACCACGTAACCATTAAGGGAGGTAATAATTTCAATTTTAAATAGTTCAGGCGGGTAATAAGACCCCCGTAAAGTATAAGTGTGTATTTGGAAATCCGGTAATAGGTTGGGGGCACATTTGGCCATTTTCTCTACAATAGAATCAAAACTCTCCTTTCAAAGCATCATCAATTCATTTAAAACTGCTTCATGAAAACATTCATATCTTCATAAACTCATAATTCATGGTTCATGGGTTTATCATAAGATCATGGTTATAAACAACATAATTTAGGCATGGGAAAGTGAAATTTCCACTAAATATCATAAATTAACATCAAATAATGCATTAGAAGAGTTAATTAATCATAATCAATGATTATTGGGAGAGCCCACATTCATTGATTGAAACCCTAATTTGATCAATTAGAGATTGAATTGGGAACGTGAAATCATTGGGGACCCTATCGAGAAAAGGACTTAATGGGTGTATACACATATACCTTGATCCTTTAAGCCCAAGAAAATATAGAATTTAGAGACTTGAATGAAACCCTAGCTCTTCTTCTTCTTTCTTAGGTTGAGATAATTTTCGGAGGATGAATTTGGTCAAGTTTAGGAAATTTAGGAGAATGAGATGAAATTCTTGGGGGCTTAAAACGTTTATATAGGGCTTAGGGTAGAAGGTAAAGCGATATAGTAGAGGATTAGAATAATTAGGAAAACACCCAAAAACCCCTTTAAAATAACTTTCGGGCCTCACCTGTGGTCCGTAGGTCCTTCTACGGACCGTATTGGTCAACCGTAGATAGGTTCAGAAATTATTTTTGGACCAACTTGTGACGGAACTCCGTGTACGGATCATAGCTATTCCTGCGGTCTGTACATGCCAACCGTAGAAACGAACTTTGACCCTCAAACTTTAACTAAGTCAAGAACTCACCTATGAGACCTACCTATGAATCGTACATAGGATGACAGACCGTTTTGGTGAACTGTAAAAAAGATACTGGACTTGATTTTTGAAAAATTATTTTCCCACTTCCTATTGTTTCCATTTATGGCTCGTAGAAGCTTCTACGGTCCGACCTACAACCCTAAAATTTTATTTTCTTTCATTTCCAAATCTGAGGTGTTACAATACCTCCCCCTTGGGAACATTCATCCTCGAATGGAACTCAAGAAATCATAAGGAGGGTAGGGAAGAAGATCTAACAGCCCAACATGAATGCAACTAACTCAAATGCACAATATCAAGGAGGAACATCAACTCCAAGCTCAAACATACTGAAAACATAATTTCATAAGGTATACATGCAAATCATAATGAAATACACATAATCATGGAGAAATCAATCTAAGAAAAATCAAAATCTTAAAAGTAAGATATTTTTTCATGAACATGCATGCATGAGGAAATATGAGAATGACTAAGACATGAAGGTGGACAATGAGGAACTAAATACCTCAAGCTAGAGTAGGATCAGAGGGAAAGAGATGGGGGTAATGGGACATCATATCGGCCTCGGCCTCACAAGTACCACCCTCAACTCTTTAATTCCTCCATAATACCTTTACAGATGCAACTTCCTTGTTTCTTAATTTCATAACTTGCCGGTCGAAAATCTCAACTGGAACCTCTTCACATTAAAGACTCTCTTTTATACCAAGACTTTCCAATCGTATAATAGATGTCGGATCACCAACTAATTTCTTCAACAAAGAGATATGGAAAACCGGATGCACCGATGCTAAGTCATTAGGCAAATCAAGTTCACAAGAAAATTTACCAATACGCCTCAAAATCTTATATGGGCCCACATAACGGGGACTAAGCTGCCCCTTCTTCCCAAACCTCATCACACCCTTCATAGGTGAAATTTTTAAGTAGACCCAATTATCTACCTCAATGTCAGGATCTCTTCTACTAACATCGGCATAAGACTTTTGTCAACTTTGAGCCATATTCAACCTTTTCCTAATGAGACGGACATTCTCCATAGCCTCGTGTACCAATTTGGGACCTATCAAAGTAATCTCACCAACTTCAAACCAAACTATAAGAGATATATACCTCCTACCATAAAGAGCTTCAAATGGAGCCATATTATAAGCAAACTAAATCAAAGGCAAATGATCATCCCAATTACCCTTGTAATCAATAACACAAGATCTCAACATATCTTCCAAAGTTTTGATAGTACGCTCAGCTTGCCCATCGGTTTGAGGATGAAAGGTTGTATTAAATTTAACATGAATACCAATCCCTGTTTGGAAATATTTCCAAAATTGAGAAATGAATTGGGTACCACGATTGGAGATAATGGATAGGGGCACTCCATGAAACCTAACCATTTCTCTCAAGTACAATTTAGCATAGTATTCTGCCGAAAAAGAAACGTTGATGGGAGTAAAATGAGTTAATTTCATCATACAATCCATAATAACCCAAATCAAGTCATGTTACTACCGGGTGCGTTGTAAACCAACAATAAAGTCCATATTCAAGTCTTCCCACTTTCAAGTAGGAATACTAATATCTTGGACAATTCTACCGGCTTTTGATGCATCACTTTCATTTGTTGACAATTAGGGCACTTAGCCAAAAATTTTGCAATATCCTTTTTCATCCCATTCCACCAATAGACCTCCTGCATGTCATGGTACATATTGGTATTGTCATGCCCCGAGGCTACCCCCTTGACATAACACGGGACCTAGAATCACGAGTGACCCCAAGCTAACCCTAAGTCTGGCATATCATAAGCATACTATAAAAGTTACTGGGTAAAACATGTAAGGCTAAAACAGTGGATATCTGAAAATGGGAAAAACCCAACTAATCTGAATATATAAAACATACTAAGAGTTTAGTGATAACTGAAACAACCACTTAACAACTCAAGCTGAATCTACTAATATGTCTAAAAAGCCTCTAACTCAGTTGAGTTGCTGGGACATGCCCCCAGCTAACTCTAAATAAAATTGGAAACTGAATATAAAGACTAAAATGGAAAGCATGTCGATTGTCCTCGAAGTATGAGGACTCACCACTGAATCTTCTGAAGTCAGACCGTGAATCGATCTAAGCGTGATCTGGATGCTGAGTACCTAAACCTACATAAGAAAATGATGTAGCGCAGAGTATGCGTCAGTACTTGGAATGTACTGAGCATGCATGATATAGATATTAAGCTGAACAAATATATATAAGCTGAACAAATCATAACTGAGCAATGACATACTGAGCAAGAATGTAAATACTTAATCATAACTAAAAAGCTAAGTTGAATGCAATGACCAAGTACTAATCATGAAAATAACATGTTGAACTGAATCTGAAGTATATACTGAAAACCTGGTCAAATGCACTAAGAGTCTGACTGTGGGAGCTACTATTAACTAACATAAACCACCTGAGCTAAATGTGGAGTCTGATGTATACGCCCTATCAAGAGGACCCAATATGCCTTGCTAGGGGTATAAAGGCATGACTGGCGTGATTACTAAATCTGATGACCAACAGAGGGGACTTATACTCCTACGAGGGCACGTACTTCTGGTACTATGAGGGTACACTGAACCCTAGTCCAACTCGGTGCTAACTCTACTCCCAACTGAATATGTATATGACCGAAATGTAACTGAAATACTATCAGCAATTTTCCTCTAATTGGCTGCTGACCCTCACCTACGGTCCGTAGGTCCAACCACGGAGAGTACTGGTTGACCGTGGGTGGGATCACAGACCATAAATTTTTTTACCTTAACGACGGAACCCCACCTACGGTCTGTGGTTGCTTCCGTTGGTATTGACACCAGATTTCTGAAAACTAAGATTTTCTTCATTTTGAGATCCGAGGTGTTACATTATCTCCCCCTTGGGAACATTCATCCTCGAATGAAGTCTAAACAAGCTGAGTATGGAGGGAAGGAGGTGCAATCCCTACCACTAAGTACTAAAAACTGATATTTAACTAAATTGAGTTCCAAGAACATGCAAATATGCTGAAATGCAAGAATAACTGAGGGAACAAGATACTGAGACTGAATTACACAACAGTAAACTGTTAGACTAGAGAGGAACTATTACCTCAAGTTGAAACGGAATAGGAAGGGAAGAGGTGAGAATACTTGGCCATCATGGCTGCTTCTGCTTTCCAAGTAGCTCCCTCTACGGACTGACTCCTCCACAAAACCTTCACTGAAGCGACTTCTTTATTTCTCAACCTACGAACCTGACGGTCGAGAATTTCAACTGGCACCTCTTCATAAGTGAGACTATCCTTCACAACCACACTCTTTAATGGTACTATTAATGTCGGATCACCTACACACTTCTTCAACAAGGAAATGTGAAAGACTGGATGAACCGCTGCTAATTCTGCTGGCAACTATAACTCATAAGCCACATTACCAACCCTTTTTCAGGATCCTGTAAGGGCCTACATATCTGGGACTGAGCTTCCCTTTCTTGCAAAATCTCATCACCCCTTTCATAGGTTACACCTTTAGGAAAACCCAATCATCGATTTCAAACTCTAAGTCCCTTCTCCTTACATCCGCATAGGACTTCTGACGACTCTGAGCTGTCTTTAGTCTATATCTGATGAGCTTAACTTTTTCCATAGCCTCATGAACCGAATCTGGCCAAATCAAGGATGCTTCACCTACTTCAAACCAACCAATCGGGGACCTACATCTACGCCCATATAGTGCCTCATACGGGGCCATCTGAATACTGGAATGAAAGCTATTATTATAGGTGAACTCTATGAGAGGTAGGTGATCATCCCAACTACCCTTGAAATTGATCATGCAAGCTCTTAATATGTCCTCTAAGGTCTGAATGGTACGTTCTACCTAACCATCCATCTGTGGATGAAATGTTGTACTGAGATTTACCTGAGTACCAAGACCTTTCTAAAACAATTTCAAGAAATGAGAGGTAAACTGAGGACCTCTATTTGAGATGATAGATAAGAGAACCCCCTGAAACCTGACTATCTTATTGATGTAGAGTTTGGCATAGTCCTACGCTAAATCTGTAGTCTTGACAGTGAAGAAATAAGTGGACTTAGTGACTCTGTCCACTATCACCCAAATGAAGTCAAGTTGTCTACGAGTACGAGCTAAACCCGTAATGAAGTCCATGTCTATCACTTCCCACTTCCATGTAGGAAAGTTAATCTCTATGTCACTCTTCATGTCGTTCCACCAAAAGACTTCCCGTAGATCACGGTACATCTTAGTGGCACCATGATAAATGGAAAACCTGGAGTTATGAGCTTCAGTAAGGATCTGATGCCTCAACTCACCCACATTAGGAACACATAAGCGACCCTGGTAACGAAGAACACCATCTCCCCCTTGGGAGAAAACCTCAACTTTTTGCTGATGAACTGCACCTTTCAACTGATGTAATATAGGATCACTATCTTATTTATCCTTAACCTCTGCTACCAATGAAGATTCTGACCCATTCTAAACTATCACACCACCATCTGATGTGTTCGTAAAGAAAAATCCTAAGTGAGCAAGCTAGTGAACATCTTTGGCTAGCTGTTTCTTTTCTTCCTCATCATGTGCTACACTACCTGTAACACTCTGAAAATTAGTAGGGTAAAATAGAGCTTGATGTGGGGGTTAGAGTCATGAATATAACTCCCCGTACTTATAATGGAGGTTTTCATGTTAGAACGTCAAGGTATTAACCCTCAAGGACCAACTAGGGGCCCTTGAGGAAGACCCCTAGAAAACTACCCAGGGCAGTGACCACGATAGGACCCACGCCGCGTGGGTGGGTCCACGCTCTGTAGGTGGGGGTTCCGTGGTTGGCCAAAAAGTTCTAGTCATAAAACTACACCCAACCAGTACGATCCGTGGGTCAAACCATGCCCCATGGTCGGGGTCTCGTGGGTGGTGACATGGGGACTTTTTTTAGGGTTATGTTTGGCACTTTGGGGTTTTCCAGTTTTAATTAATATTAAGTGGTGTCGTTTTAGCCTAATTAGAAATAGCTATAGAAGGATTTTAGACCCTTGAATTAAGTCATCCAACTCATTATTTCTAAAACCCAAAACTATTCCCAAAACTTCATCCTCTCCAAATATTCTCACTCTAGAACTTCAAGGAAGAAGAAGAAGAAGGAAGTTGGAGCTAGAGTTCAAGGATCAAGGTCTTCCACTCAAATTCATTGGGCATTTTTTATTAAGGTATGGTAGTCCTTCATCCATGGAGTCCCTTCAAAACCCCAATTTCAAACTTGAAATCCCCAAAAGTTAGGGTTTGATTCCAAACTCATGGATTCCTTTCAAAATCATTTATAATGATTGAATTATATTATATTATATATAAATTGATGATTTCCTATGGTTTTATGTTGAATTCCCCAAGAATCCATGAATTCCCCGAATTTCCCAATTATCATCTTATGATTTGGGTATTGATTGATGAAGGGAGAATATTATGAAATTATGCATGTAGTAATTGAGTTACTTGAACTATGATTGTATCCATGTTTAATTTAGTTAATTCTAGATGTGTGATTGAATATGATCTTTGATCCTTGAAGGGCAAGGTATGAGAATTATGTATGATTATGAGATATGTAGTAATTGAGTTACTTGAACAATGATTGTATCCATGTTTAATTTAGTTAATTCTAGATGTGTGATTGAATATGATCTTTGATCCTTGAAGGGCAAGGTATGAGAATTATGTATGATTATGAGATATGTAGTAATTGAGTTACTTGAACAATGATTGTATCCATGTTTAATTTAGTTAATTCTAGATGTGTGATTGAATATGATCTTTGATCCTTGAAGGGCAAGGTATGAGAATTATGTATGATTATGAGATATGTAGTAATTGAGTTACTTGAACAATGATTGTATCCATGTTTAATTTAGTTAATTCTAGATGTGTGATTGAATATGATCTTTGATCCTTGAAGGGCAAGGTATGAGAATTATGTATGATTATGAGATATGTAGTAATTGAGTTACTTGAACAATGATTGTATCCATGTTTAATTTAGTTAATTCTAGATGTGTGATTGAATATGATCTTTGATCCTTGAAGGGCAAGGT
>JAJONR010005205.1:0-11709 GCA_029582245.1 Solanum etuberosum | reverse complement strand
CACGATGGTAGGTGTCTAGCCGGAACGGATGGTTGCTATGGTTGTGGTAAGAGTGGTCAAAAAATGAGGGATTGCCCGATGCTTAATGCTAAAGGAAGAGAGGGAAAGCAAGCTACTCCTAGTGGTGTGGGTTCCAATGCTCCTAAGAAAAACTGCTTTTATGCTCTTCAGACTAGAGGTGAACGAGAGAGTTCTAAGGATGTGCTTACCGGTATGTTGAAAGTTTTCCAACTTGATGTATATGCTTTACTTGATCCCGGTGCTACCTTGTCTTTTGTGACGCCATATGTGGCTATGATGTTTGATGTTCTCCTTGATGTGTTGCTAGAACCTTTTTCTGTCTCTACTCATGTTGGTGATTCTGTGGTGCTAAGAGGGTCTATAGAAAGTGTCTCATTTCCTTGTCCCATAGAGTTACTCTTGTTGACTTGGTAGAGCTTGATATGTTAGACTTTGATGTTATCTTGGGTATGAATTGGCTGCACTCTTGTTATGCTTCTATTGATTGTAGAACTCGTGTAGTCAAGTTTCAGTTCCCGAATAAGCCTATCCTAGAGTGGAGTGAACTCTTTCATATGATATTTTAGTTTGGTCAATTGCATGTCATGAAATACCCCTTTTAGAATGATTTAAATGTTTTATGCATGGCTATCATACTTGGTACATTCCTCTGTACTAACGCATACTCTTGCCTGCATTTTTCCCAAATGTAGGGTCCGATAGACAGGTTTCCGAGCCTCGTGGCTAGTAGTTGAGTTCATGATTTTCTCGAGCTTTGGTGAGTCCGCATGCTTCAAGGATGGAGTTATTGTTTTAGTTTCTTTCTTATATTTTTATTTTGGACATGATGTATGGTCTAGGCCCAATTTCATTCTATTGTATTAGATGGCTATGATGAGACAAGAGTTTAGACTTGGACTTTGACTATTGTTTTACTCTTATTGTTCTATTTCTTATTATATGATAGCTAAGTGGCTTGTATGGAGTCCTTCGGGGTTCGATACGCAATGCTACATCTAGAGTGTACCCCTGGGTTGTGACAGATATAAGGTAAAATGACATAGTATTTGATTAGAATAATTAGGAAAAGACCCAAAAGTCCTTCTTAAAATTTATTGTCGACTAGACCTACGGTCCGTCCGTCCACTTACGGACAGTTCGGGATAGCCATAGGTCAAGTACTAGGACCTAAAATTTTACCCATTTTTGACGGATCCCATGTACGGTATGTACATTCCATCTTCCATTCCCAACTTAGACTTAAAAAATTCAGTAAATTTGAGACTCATCTACGAGACCTATCTATGACTCGTATATAGGATGAAGAACCGTTCCGGTGAAAGCGTAAAAAGGGTATTGGAACTTGAATTTTGAAAAATATTTACCCCACCACCTACGGTTTCCACCTACGATCCGTAAGAGCAGCTACGGTCCGTAGGTGGGGACCGTAGACACAGACACTAGCTAAGAAAGTTTTGCATTTTTCCTTCTTTTCAAATCCGAGGTGTTACACATTATAGCAAACTTTCAGAAAGAAAAATCATGTCATTCACATTGATTGATGGGAAAAATTCAACCAAGCGAATGACTTGAAACGACCTGTTCCCAGCGTTATGGATAAGCCAATGAGAAAGGAATTTGGGCCAGAAAACTTTTGAGTAGTAACTTTGAAATTTCTAGCGTAGGCCAGACTTGGATAAAATTTGAGTCAAGTGAGGTCTATGGTAATCTGGTAATGGATGGGAGATTTCATTATGAATTTGACCATTTGAGTGGATAGCCAAGACGATAAGGAGCCTGTACGGCTTTACGGAATCGAATTCGAGCAGGTAGAACTCTTGTAATTGATCTTGGCGTGAAAGGGTGGTTTTAGAACATCAAGGTTTGAGGGTGTGTTGTGAAATTGGAACTTGGAACACAAATTTTGAGTCTATGTCTCCGTGCAACCCACCAAAGTGGGATAATTCCCACCATGGAAAAGCCACTATGGCGGGCCAGTCGCGAGTAATAATGGAAAAAGTCCCAAAAATGTTATTTTTCTACAAACTTCGTTCTTGGAGAGCAAAAAGGCAAACTAGGGATATTTCTTCTTGTTTTTTCACTAATCCCTGCGCTAAAGGTAAGTCAATTACTCCTCTAATTCGTAAATTTATTCTTAGTACTTAGAATCCTTACTATTTATCCTTGGCGGAGGGTTTTGGCTTGAATTTACTAGTGGAAAAAGCCCTAGTTGGGTGTTAGGATAATGGAACTGGCCAAGGGTTATTATTTGGATATAATTTGAGTAAACAAGGACACTATTATTGATCATTTGCATTAATTACTTGTTTTAGACCAAGAACAAGCTGAGAGACTCCGATAAGGGAAAGCTCAACTTCCTTAAGAGTGTTCAGGAACCGCTCCATTGTATTCATGCGTGTAGGTGAATAGGGAAAGATGAAATGAATCTAATGAAATGACTATTTGTGATTTTGTAGCATGCAATGAACCTGTTACATGATTATACGATACAAGTGTATAATCACTCATTGAGGTGCTCATTGTGTTTGTTATTGGGGTTGTTTGGATCTGGTGTCACGTTTTGACACATAATTGGATCAGGTGTCACGTTCCAACACATATTGGATCGGGTGGCACGTTCCGACACATTATTGTATTGGGTGTCACGTTCCGACACACTAACAGTTTGATTGTGGGTTTCATGAGAGAACCATCATTGACTGTTGCATTTGAGATTGATATTGTGAAATACTAATATATTGAGCATGAACTGGTAAATTGTTATTCTTTTTGTATCTGTGTGGTTTACTATGTTGTAGTTACTTGTGTATATCGCACTTACTAGAATAGTCGCGTGATCCTACTAGTACACCATTGGTTTGTGTACTGATACTACTTGCTCTTTCTTTGTTGAGTACAAGGAAGCTTCAGGCGGCTGTTGAGAGACCTCAGCTAGGAGATCACTAACTTATCGCGTTCAAGGGTGAGCAAGTTCTTTCAGGCTACCATGGATTCATCTAGGATCTTAGTCCATTTCCTTCGAACTTATACATTTCAGACTTTCTACTTTATGTTTAGTTTTTTTGGGGTTGCATCCCCTTATCATAGACCGTTTAGTTAAAAGTTTTGGTACAATGACTATCAGGTTCTAGGGTTTGAATTTCTGCTTGTTTATGTTTGTTTTTGATAACTTACTGAGTTTATGGGAACTCAGCTTTTAAATTGATTATTTAAAGCTGTCTCCACATCTTTAAATGCCCGTCTTTTGGTTAGTATTGTTTAGTTGGGTTGTAGTAATGGTTCTCCCACCGGAGGATTAGTGTGGGTACCAATCAAGGCGGTTTGGGTCATGACAAAGTTTGTATCAGAGCCCTAGGTTCGTTGATCTCGTTGTGCTAAAACGATTCTAGTAGAGTCTTGTGGAACGGTATAGAGACATCTGTACTTTTCTTTGAGAGGCTACAGGACTTTAGGAAAATCTCTCTATCTCTTCTCCTTTCGTGCTATAACTTGATTTCAACTAGTATCTAATATTTTTCACTCTTCGGTCCACAAATGGTTAACACGTAAAAAAATGGCGTCAGGCCAGTAGCTCCCTTCAATGAGCCAGTAAGGGAGCCTGCAGCGAGAGGACATGGCCGAGGCAGGGGTAGAGGAAGAGGAAGGGGCAGAGGCCGAGGAAGGGTAGCACCCGACAAGGGTAAAGACCAAGATGAGAATGTACCTAGGGAAAAGGCCCCTCTCGTACCCCAGGCCAAGGTAAAAGAGAATGTGGAGATTGAGGTGGAAGAGGATGCTGAACCAGAGGAGGATGCACAAGCTGGGACTGCAGGATTTCCCCCTTTGGATCAAGCTATAGCTCAGCAGATTTTGACTTTTCTGAGTGCGTTGGTCGGCTCTGGAGCCATTCCTACAGTGCAAGCTGCTCAACCTCAAGTCATCCACCCCGTTGCTGCTACAGTCCCTAAGATGGATGGAGTGTTGGGTGATGATGCCTTCTTCCGTCCACTTATGGGCCCTATGATGATTGGCACTAAGCCCGAGATGATAACTATGTTTTTGAAGTTAAATTCGCCAGTGTTCCATGGTTATGAAAGTGAGGATGCCTATAAGTTCATCCTAGATTGCTATGAGAGACTTTACAAGTTAGGCATTATGCACCAACATGGAGTTGAGTTCCTGACCTTTCAGTTTCAAGGTGAGTCTAAGCTGTGGTGGAGAGACTTTGTGGAATGCCAATCATCAGTCTTGCCTCCAATCACCTTGGTTCAGTTCAATGCCTTGTTTCTAGAGAAGTATGTGCCCCAGACTTTGAGGGAGCGCAAGAAGGATGAGTTCATGGCCTTGGAGCAAGGTGGTATGACTGTAGCTGCTTATGAGGCTAAGTTCTATACCTTGTCCAGTTATGCTACGCAGTTGTGACTACAGAGAAAGAGAGGATCCGTTTATTCGTCAAGAGATTGAATCTAGAGTTGCAGGTATTGTTTGTTCACATGACCTCTGCAGGTAAAAGCTTTAATGAAGTGACAGACTTTGTGAAGGAGGTAGAAGGAGTTCGGCGGGATGGGCAGGCCAAGGCTTTGGCTAAGAAGCCCAAGAATATTGGTAACTTTAATGGCTCCTACTCCAAAGGTTCAAGTAGGCCGACAATACAGCCCGACCAATTCAGTCAGCTATGCCCACTTCTACGGGTGGTTACTCAGGGACTCCGCAGCAGAATACTACCCAGGATGGTCAGGGAGACTCTTTTGCGCCAGACAATAGGCCATCTCTTGACCGTAATTGTTACAATTATATAGAACTAGGACACATGAGGAAAGATTGTCCCCCACCCGTGCATGACTGAACCCGTGCAGCAGCAACCTAGAGTAGTGGTACCGGTGGACAAAGGTAATAATGGAAGAGGACGTCCCCAAGATGGGCAAGGAGAAAATCAGAGAGTCCGTGGAGGTCGGGAAAATGGTAATGTAGGTAGAAGAGCAGTGCAGCCAGGTAGAAAGGTTGCCTGTCAAGATGATAGGGCTCGGTTTTATGCCTTTCCAGGAAAGACCGAGGCTAAGGAGTCTGATGTAGTGATCACATGTACTATTCTTGTCTGTGACAGAATGGCTACTATTTTGTTTTATCTGGGTTCTACTTACTCTTACGTGTCACTACAGTTTGCCTTGGGATTTGATGTGATTTGTGATGTGCTTGATGCTCCCATCCATGTTTCTACCCCAGTTGAAAAGTCTGTCATAGTCACTCATGTCTATTGTGCTTGTTCTGTCCTAATTATGGGTTTTCAGACTTGGACTGATTTGGTTATTTTGGATATTACTGACTTTGATGTGATCTTAGGCATGACTTGGTTGTCCCCCTATTATGTTGTGCTTAATTGTAATGCTAAGACTGAGACTCTAGAGATCCCAAGTAGGGAAAAGTTAGAGTGGGAAGGGGTGTACAAGCCTAAGCCAGCTAACATCATATCTTTCATCCGGGCTAGGAAACTGGTGGGGCATGTTTGGCTCATATCCGGGATGTTGATGCAAAGTCCCCCTCTATTGAGTCTATTCATGTAGTGTCTGAGTTTAAGGAAGTGTTTCCTACTTATTTACCTGGTATGCCTCCGAATAGAGATATATATTTTTGTATTGACTTGGAGTCGGGCACTCACCCAATCTCTATCCCTCCTTATCACATGGCTCCAGCAGAGTTAAGAGAGCTTAAAACCTAAATCCAAAAACTCCTTGATAAGGGTTTCATCCGTTCTAGTGCTTCCCTATGGTGTGCTCTTGTCTTGTTTGTTAAGAAAAAGGATGGTAGTATGAGGATGTGCATAGACTACGGGAAGTTGAATAGGATCACCATTCGTAATAAGTATCCATTGCCTCGTATAGATGATCTCTTTGACCAGTTGCAGGGTGCATCAATATTCTCTAAAATTAATTTAAGGTCTGGGTAACATCAGTTAAAGATTAGCCCTGAGGATGTACCTAAGACAGCATTCAGGACTCAGTATGGGCACTATGAGTTCTTGGTGATGTCGTTTGGGTTGACCAATGCACCTGCAACCTTCATGAGTTTGATGAATGGTGTGTTCAAACCATTCCTTGATTCCTTTATAATTGTCTTTATTGATGACATTTTGGTTTATTCGAAGAGTAAGGAAGAGTATGCCGACCATCTTCGTATTGTTTTAGGTGTCCTTGGGAAACAGAAATTGTATGCAAAATTTTCTAAGTGTGAATTATGGTTTTCCTCGGTTGCCTTTTTGGGGCGTGTAGTTTCAAAATAAAGGGTAATGGTAGATTCCCAAAAGATTGAAGCAGTTAAGAACTGGGTCCGACCTAGTTCTGTGACTTAGGCTAGGAGTTTTGTGGGGCTTGTCAGCTACTATCGACAGTTTGTGAAGAATTTTTCCTCTATTGCCACACACTTGACAAGGCTGACTTAAAAGGAGGCACCTTTTAAGTGGACCGACAAATGTGAAGAGATCATCCAAAAGCTCAAGACTCTTCTAACCACAACACATATTTTGACATTGCCAGTGGAAGGTAAGGATTTCATTGCTTATTGTGATGTTTCACATTCGGGCTTGGGTGCTATGTTGATGCAGGAGAAGAATGTCATAGATTATGCCTCACGACAGTTGAACATTCATAAGAGGAACTACCCGACGCATGATTTGGAGTTGGCAGTTGTAACATCCCGCCTTAGAAAGAGCTAAATTTAGAAAGAACCAATTTGAAAAGAGCTAATTTGAGATTTATTCAAGTTAAGCTTAAGTTCTGAGTTTTGGATCAACTTAAAATAATCATAACTTTCGGTACATGATGAGTTAGGTGGCCCATAAGATATCAAATAAAAGGTCGTTGAATCCTCTTTCCAATGCCACCGAGTTTGATAAATTTTGAGTTCGAATGAGGGAGATATGCTTGTTTGAAGTCTACCTATCCGATTAAGGAAACTTACCCAAATTAATGGGGGGTATTTTGGTATTTTCCTTACCCCATCAGCTTAAAATGTTTTCAGAAATATTTTTGGGGTCAAATCTGATTTGGGTCAGTTTTCACAATCCCAAATACGCTTACGGTTTTGAGAAGAGTTCAAGAGGAGAAAAAAGGAAAGGTTCAAGGCGATCGTCAAGATTCATGAGATTTGTCGAGGAGTTTTCCCAATTAAGGTATGTAAGTTTTCATAGTGTTGGGTTCGTTCACCCACACGCCAATAATAATTTACATATTCGAATTCATCCATAAAGATTGAGAAGTTTAAGTTCTTGATGAGTGTTCTTGAAGTGTTGTTCTACGTTCTTGAATTTTGATGTTTTGTTGAGTTCATGAGGAGAGGATCTTGTTAATGAGTTGAGTAAATTGATAGTTCTTAGGTGGGTTTCGCTGAAATTGTTCTGGGTTACAAGAATTCGAGAGTTTTAACCTTAAAATTTCAGTGGGTATGAGTTGAATCGAGTTTGGGATAGGAAGAAACGATCGGGTAAAAATAAGTAACCAGGTCCGCGTCACGGACATGGTCCCCAGAAAACCTCCTCCCTCTCCGCATCACAGAGAGAACGCAGACTCCACTGTCTCAAAAATTATTTCGCTACCAAATAATTTAATCCTTCTTCGCGTGCCTTTGCTCCCCAGTCAGTGTCTACGCTCGTTTCTTATTATTAACTATCTAAAAGCCATTTAATCATCACGAGATCCTTCATATCATAAATCATAACTCTTGAATTCATAATTTAAATTAAAGATAGAGTTAAGAGCCATGTTTGAGAGAGTCTTTCGAGTCATTTTAAGAAGTCTTTTGCAACCTTTTAAAACTTGTTTTAAGACTTGAGTACTTGAGTAGGAGGATGAGGAGAGTTGAGTCTCATTTTTTCAAAATGAATATACGGAAACTAAGTATTCCCAAGAGTGAATGTTTTTACATTTAAAAGGAGGGGAAACATCGATTTCCAAATGAGTTCATGAGGAGTTTTGAGTACCATCTCTTTTAAGAGAAATATTTTGAGTAATAATCTCAAAGTCCTCATAAACCATGTAGCCAACATGGGTGGAAAGGGTCATACTTTTTAGATGATTTCTTATTGCTTTTTAATCATAGCTTAGTGGATCCACTTAGTTGAGGAGTTCTATGCCCCGGCAAGGTATAGGACAATTCTGGCAGCGTGGATGAGACGTTGTATCATCACATAGCTCATAGTGATGGTTGTCAGTTAGAGAATCTCCCAACCAGAGTTTAATTTGTATTTATACATACAAACTGAGTTATATTGTATTTTCCAATACATTGAGTTGTTATCTACTATTTTAAAAGCTTTTCCTTATATCGCATTATTGTTTTTACTTTTATATTGAAATGAGTTGAGATTGAGTTGAGTCGAGACGAGGTAATTTATTTTTTCAGTTCCAGTTCAAGATTTTGTCATGTTTTAGATTTACCCTTGCAAGCTCGTACATTTCATGTACTGACGCCATTTGGCCTGTATCATTTCATGATGCAGATACAATCAACCAGGATCATCAACTAGCGCTTCGTTGATCCAGTTGAGTTCCAGAGTTGTTTGGTGAGTCTCCTTGCTTCTGGAGGATCCCTCATTTATGTTTTATCAATTCACTTTTGTTATTAGGATGTCGTGGGACTCGTCTCGACGTCCATCTCAGTTAGTAGAGGCTTCATAGATAGATAGATAGTAGTTCATGAGTGTTTTCATTTTCAATTGTTAATGTTCTAGACTTGAGTTGCCTCTTTTTGCCAGTGAATGTTTTATTTCTAAAATATTCTGAGTTTACTTTTGTGACAATTGAGTAAAGTTTATCTTTTGAGTTTATTCTATGTTGAGTAAGTCTTCCGCTGAGAGTTGAGCCAGGCCAAGGGTTCGCTTGGGGCCATAAATGGTTTTCGAGTGCCGGCCACATCCAGGGTGTAGGCTCGGGGCGTCACAAACTTGGTATCAGAGCACAGAGTTCAAGAGTCCTAGGGTGTCTATGAAGCCGTGTCTGTAGAGTCATAGTTATCGGTGTGAAGCGCGCCACATCTATAATTAGGAGGCTGCGATATTTAGAAACTATATCACTTATTTCATACTCTTTTCGTGCGATAGAGTTCAACTCTATAAAAGTTTCTTTCTAATTCGTGCTTGTGCGTATCTTTCAGATCATGCCTCCACGAAGAGCTTTTAGAGGTCGTCTTGCTAGGAGAAATACTGATCCTCAGGATCAAGGGGTACCCAATGCACCAGAAGTGCAACCCCAAGGAGAGGTCACTAATGTTGAGTTTCGGGATGCTATCTGGATGTTGAGTCAAGTGATGGCCGACCAAGCTGGGCAACAAAGAGGGAATCGACAGAATGTGGCTGATACATCCAGGATCCGTGAGTTCTTAAGGATGAATCCTCCAAATTTCACCAGTTCGAGTGTTACTGTGGATCCAAAAAACTTTGTGGAAGAGTTGCAGAAAGTGTTTGAGGTTATGTATGTTTCTGATCCTGAGGAAGTGGAACTAGCTGCATACCAATTAAAGGGTGTTGCTAGAGTCTGGTATGACCAATGGAAGAAGAGTAAAGCTGAGGGTACACCAATTGTGAGCTGGGCTGTATTCGAAGAGGCCTTCATGGGGCGTTTCTTTTCCCGTTAACATAGAGAGGCAAAGGTAAGAGTATTCCTCACTCTTAAACAAGAATCCATGAGTTTGCATGAGTACAACCTAAAGTTCACTCAAGTGTCCCACTATGCTCCAAAGATGGTTGTTGATATGAGGAGATGGATGAGCTTGTTTATGTTCGGATTATCTCGTCTGTCAAGCAAGGAGGGTAAGGATACAATGTTGATAGGGGACATGGACATAGCAAGGATGATGATCCATGTGCAATAGGTTGAGGAAGATAAGCTGAGGGATAGAGAAGAGTTCTGGAACAAGAAGGCTAAGACAACAGAAAATGAGTCCGAGCAGCAGAAGAATTAAACGAACCATTCATCTTTTCAACAAAAGCAAAATGTACCTACTCTATCATCTACTAGTGCACCTGCACCAAGGAACAGAGGTGAGTTCAAGAATCAAAATTCTTAAAACTTCACAGCTAGACCTACACAGTCATAAGGTAGTGTGGCACAAGGAGGTAATGGGACTCATGCATGTGCTAAGTGTGGTAGGAACCACCCAGGAGCGTGTCGTGATGGCTCCACTAGTTGCTTCAAGTGTGTTCTGAATGGTCACTTCATGAGAGAGTGTCTTAAGAACTGGCAAGGTAATGGAAATTGGGGCAATAGAGCCCAATCTTCTTCAGTGGATCCACCAGACAGAGCTGTACCTAGAGGAGCTACTTCAGGGACAGGCGGAGGGGCAAACCGTCTTTATGCTATCACCAGTCGTCAAGAGCAAGAGAATTCACCAGATGTTATCACTGGTATGATCAAAATATTTACTTTTGATGTTTATGCTTTGCTAGATCCAGGCGCGAGTTTATCTTTTGTGACTCCATACATTGCTATGAATTCTGATATTCTTCTTGTGAAACTTCTTGAGCCCTTACTTGTTTGTGAGTCTATTCTAGTTGAGAGAGTTTATCGTGATTGTGTCATTTCTGTCAATCACAAGGACACCATGGCTGGCTTAGTCAAGTTAGAGATGGTAGATTTTGATGTTATTCTAGGTATGGAATGGCTTCATGCTTGTTATGCCTCAGTTAATTGTAGAACTCGAGTAGTTAAGTTATAGTTTCCTAATGAGCCAGTTATTGAGTGGATTAGTAGTTCAGCAGTGCCTAAGGGTTGTTTCATTACGTACCTTAAGGCGAGAAAGTTAGTTTCCAAGGGGTGCATCTATCACTTAGTCTGAGTTAATAAATCTAGTGTTGAGACACCACCTATTCAGTCAGTTTCAGTTGTGAGTGTGTAACACCCCGAACTCGAGATAGAGGGCATAGCATGTTATAACTCCAAGGTACCACCTCACAGTGACCAACCATGGCTCGTAGGTTAGTCCATGCCCCGTAGGTGTCCTCGTAGATGGGAAACAAGAACACTACCTAAGGCAGTAACCACACCAGGACCCACACCCCGTCGATGTGTCCATGACTCGTGGCTAGGGGTGTCGTGGGTGGCAAACAAAGTCTCTGAACCCAAACCAGGTTTGACCAGGATGGACCGTAGGTCCATCCACGGCCCGTCAACGTGGTCTCGTGGGTCAGCCTGGATGGTTAGTTTAGGGGCATAATGGGACTTTCCAGTTTTAATTCGAATTAAGTGGTGTCGTTATACCCTAGCCTAGAACACCAATATAAGTACTTTACACCCATAAATTCATTCATGCTAAGTCATTTTTTCAAAACCCCAAAGAAATCCCAAAACTCCTCTATCAAATAATTCTCTCTCTAGAAAGTTGAAGAAGAAGAAGAGAGTGCAAGCTAGGTCAAGTCAAGTATCCAATCTTCCAAGATTTGTGGGCTTTATAATCAAGTTATGATGGATTTTCATCCATGAATTCCTTCCATCAATGGAGTCCCCTAGAATTCCCCCAATTTGATGAAGAATTCCCCAATTCTAGTTAGGGTTTCTTCCAATGTTGTAGGTATTGATGAATGTTGATCCAATTGAGTGGATAATGATTTTTTATGATTGAATTGATAGTAAATCATGTTCTTAGGATGAAATTACATGTACCCATGCCTAACCCATGTCTAGAAAGATGAAATTGATGTAAATGGGTTTTATGCCATAAAAG
>JAJONR010005204.1:0-29403 GCA_029582245.1 Solanum etuberosum | reverse complement strand
GGATTATATTATCCAGGAGAATCATATAAAACTCGTTCATATTACGAGACTATTCTCATAAACACTGGGAGTGCTGAGATTAATCACTTCTCAGGACACAACACTGATGAGAGAATTTATAATTTCTCAAAAATCATCATAAAACAGATTATATCTGTTGAAGACTGGGGATTCTCCACCATGAAAGAAAGGCAGATAAGCCTTAATCAGACGCGTATGAGCGTTACCTACTGAGATTATATCCAGGCCTTCTCTAAGGTCCTTTATTATAATAATGAGCGCCACAAACATACTTGGTTCATAAAGGTATGCGCTAAAATATTCACTAAACCAATTTCTAATTGGTTCTTAAATTGCCAAGTCCATTCTTAGAGTTATACAAAAAATGGACACAGGTTTCTCCACACCTTAATGAATCATATCATGCTAACCATGTCTGTTGTCTAGATAAAATAGATCAAATCTATTTCTTTCTAGAATTCTCTATTCCCTGGATACATAAATGGACCCCCGAATTCGGGTATACAGACGATAATATCCCCTGTTTATATCGATCTTTCTATAACAATTTTGAGAAAAGTTAATAAAAACCGATCCCACAACAAAAGCCATTTACGGCCAAGAGCTTCTTGATTCTATTCAAGAAAAAATTGTAGAGTATTCTAATACTCCTAGAAAAAGCATTATTGACGATAATTCAGTAAAAATCATCGCCATGAAGATTATAACCCAGGATGGTGATAAAAGTGCTTTGATTAATCAATATTTAGAAGAGGTCAGACTAAGTCTACTCAAGTCAATGGATGCACAAGATAAATCTGATGCTTCAATGAAGAGTGGATCCAGCGTCAATGATATTGAGGATTCGCAACTCGAAGAGTCAGAAAAGATGATATCTGAAGAAGAACTTCAAAGGATGGAAGATTTCCTCCGGAAACAAAAGGATAAGATGTAAAATAGTTGATACATTTGATTGTAATAATTACACACACAGTAATACTGTGCACACACAATATACTGTGCATAGGTCCCACATAAGGGACCCATTCTACTGTACATAGATACCTTATGTTTTTTTTTTCTTTTGCTATAAATAGATGGGCTTTAGAAGAAGAGAAGGCAAGAAAATTTTAGTTCTCTTAGAAATAAATTCTCTCTCCTCTCTTTGTAAAGTTCGAAGAAAAGAAAATAAACGAGTAATCGTTTGCAACTTCTCCGAGGTAATCAATTTATATTTCAGTATTTATATTGATCTTTCTCTCTCTGGCCGAGACGGTCTGACTGACAGACAATTAACCATTCTTGTTCATAGAATGCTTATGTATGCAACTATCTGTAAAAGTGTTAAAAATACAGATAGAAATATATGCAAAATGATTATTGCAGGTTTCACTGGCCAGCTTCGAGGTTGGTGGGATAATTATATGTCCACTGAGCAAAAGGCAGAAGTTATTAATGCTATTGCTGACAATGAAGGAGTTGATAACTTAGGCATGACTCTAGTTAGAAATAGAGAAGATGTCGTTTACACCTTGATAGTTACCATTCTTGAACATTTCAATGAAAGATTTACAGGACAACATGAAACTGTCCGTACCCTTCTAAATAGAAAATTAAGATACAAAGTAATCCACTATAAAAAAGAGGTAGAATAAAGATTATAATAAGATTATTAAAAAAATATATAAAAGATAAAATGAGAAAAAGAAGTTAATAATGTAATTATACCTAATCAATCATTAGACAAACTGTTAATATGAAACAATATAATATATTACATATTACAAAATAATACTTAGCAATCATTCGTGTTATAGAAAAATCAAGTTTGTTACTATCTAAATTTTAAGAACAATTACTCATAACTTTGAAAAACTATATCAATATTTTACGATCAATGCAAACACTTCATTAGAAGAATGCATTTGTTTTATTGAACTCGTTAGAGACAGGAATGTTACATTATATCTGGAGATATGGGATTCACTTGATCAAGTTTAGTCATATTTTTGTTAATATCTTCTACGATCAATTAACGTTAAAACACTTCTCCTATTCCTTCCTTTATATTGCATATATGTTAGATTATATACAAAATTAAAGATCTTTTGAAGACTGACGGTAATCCGCGCGGTCAACCTATATCTAGTTTAGCATCCAAATTTAAGGAAATCTGAATCGAAATATATATGAATTTTATATAGTTTTATGATCGTATGGAAGGATCTATCCATTTTACCCGAGCAAGGGGCCTGTCAAGATTTAATACGTATTTTTATTGAGCCCATGTGTCTAGCAGTTCTAACCGGGTATAGGCGCCATTTTTCAACTCCTTAATGGGCTTAGAACCACGGCTGGCTAGACGAAGTCACAAAGACAAAGTCAATAAAGTCTAGACCTTTCATAGTGAATATAAAAGAGAAATTAGTTAATCGACATAGATATGAATCTTTTAACCGGATATAATCACGGCTTTGATCGGAGAAATACTAAAAGAAGAAATCAAAAGAAAAATATAATACCTTATAGAGATGGCCGACTGTGAGCAAACTTTATAAATTTATTAACTTGTAGCACAATTTCCTAAAGCAAAATTTATAATGGTAATTATATAGGAATCACATGTTCAGTGCGGTTGTAATTATTATTTTTTGCAAAAAATATAATTTTATGTATTGATATACTGTGGCATAGTTAATTACGATCACATTATCATTATGTGTAAAATTTCTAAATTGTTTCACTCCATATTTTTTATTGGGGTAAAATTAATCAAAGAGTATTACAATCATTTAGGCTAAAATTTCAAAAATTATATTTCACACGTTTTATTATTTGTGAATGCAACACCCCCTATTACTTTTACAATTCACAGTCTTCTTCTAGAATTTGGTGTGACTTTCAAATATTTTAATGCAATTAGTTGTTGTCACTATCGCGCAGTGTTATATTGAGCATTGTTATTCTTTTAAATTTAATTTAGTCTAATCACTTTTAATTTAATTTTAAATTCTTAGTGCATATTTTTAACATGAATTATGTAGATTATATTACGATCAAGTATATTTAAATTCATCAAACCTAAGTGAGCATAAAAATAATGTTAATAATTAATTATAACTTTATAAAATTATAAAATTATATATATATATATATATATATATATATACTAGTTTTTCGACACGTGTGTTGCACGTGATTATCTATTCAGAAAATTTAAGTGAAGATTTGAATAATAAGATTTGCACAAATTAATATTGCAGATTCTTTTGTGAATATTCAATGTGGATCGTCGTATATATCTCTTATTCACACGAACCTATGAAGATGGTCAATGAAAAATTTTATTAGTTAAATGTAATAAAATATATATTTATTTCAATTTGATGAGGTTCAATCATGTAATTAGTCGTATCTCACTAATATTACCTTATAGACGATATTTATTTTGTATTTTTCTTGTCATCTAACCAGATGTGTTTTGCACGTGTATTCCACTTAATCTATTTAGATATCATATGAACATGTGGATAACAACTACATTTTATTTTTTAGAACTATTTTTGTATAATAATTTTAATTTTATAAGTTATAACATAATAGATGACGTTCTTTTTATTGCCTCTCATATTTGACTTCTCAATTGACTGTGTACATGAATCAAAGATAGTTATCTCACTGTCCATAGTTAACTGAGAAATGTCTCCTTTTTTTTTTTACCGAAAAACTAAAAATTAAAATTAAAGAATATATTGTATCTGTGAAATCATATATATAATCACATGTTTATCTTACCCCCAACAAAGATATAGTTCATATACTTGTAAAGAATTTTCAATTTATTCAACCAAGCATGATTCGTCCAAGGAAAAATAACAACAACGTGTTATCACGTATATAGGGGCGGTATAATAATATCAAAAAATTATTGGTCAAAAGTTAATATAAGGAAAGATGAAAGATAGAAATAATTAATGTAATAACTATGAGAATTCATAATATTATAACTAAAGAATGTAAAAGAGTGTGAATAACATTTGCAATAATTAGTAATAATTAAGAGAATTTATAATAATTAAGAGAATTTATAATGTTATAACTAAAGAATTAATGTGCAATAGATGAATTTCTAATAAATTTTATACTTACATAAATAAATAGGACTTTTAATTAATGATACTATTATTTCTTATAGTTATTAGATTTTAATTTAGTGCAGGGACAAAATGAAAATGTTTATTCCATATTACTGAATATAAAATTTCTTTTGTTAATGATAAATATTAAATGGTTTATATATATTCACATATTTTTCACATTTGTTGTGAGTTTTTTTTTTTTTTTAAAAAAAGAACTCGAAATTTTTAAAAATAATATATTTGGAAGTTAGAAGATCTTGTTAACTTGATAATACATTCGTGACATATATAAATACCTACTCAAATATATATATTTGCATTAATGAAAATATTTATCTCATAAAAATTAGCTATTAAATAAATAATAAAAATTAAACTAATACAAACTTCAACTGGCGTTATTAGAAGTCATATGAACTTTTCTTCGTCGAAAATACTGAAATATTAAGAAATTGTAAATCAGTAGAAGAGAAGGGAAATGTTTATATTGTAATATCTATTTTGAAGCAAACTTCCTGACAATCTAAATCACATAAGTAGCATTGATAAATAAAGTAATTCTTTTGTCTTGGGTATCAAAAAAATAAATCGTGACAATTCTTTAACTCTTGACAAGTTTAATAATTTTGAAAAAACATATTCAGAAGCATATATCTACATCACAAGAGAAATTGTTAACAAAAACAAATGAATTTAGACTATAATAAAAATTAAACTAATACAAACTTCAACTGACGTTATTACAAGTCATATAAACTTTTCTTCGTCGAAAATACTTAAATATTAAGAAATAGTAAATCAGTAAAACAAAAGGGCAATATTTATATAGTAATAACTATTTTGAAGCAAAATTCCTGACAATCTAAATCACATAAGTAGCATTGATAAATAAAGGCATTCTTTTGTCTTGAGCATCAAAAAAATAAATCGTGACAATTCTCTAACTCTTGAGAAGTTTAATAATTTATGAAAAAGATATTCAAAAGCATATATCTACATCACAAGAGAAATTGTTAACAAAAACAAATGAATTTAGACTACATCATGTTAACTTCATATATTGGAACATTACATACTAATGTATATACTTAAGCAAAAAAATTATTATTATATCATCAGAATTATTTTCCTCAAGTATTCGAGGTTAAGGAATATACCCTCTTAGGATAGAAAAATTTACTTCATCAGAATAGTGGTACCTCATATTCCGCTAAACTTCGAACTCACTCAACGACAATAAATTACACAGAATTTTTTAAAATGCAAGATGAAGAAGAGTAGAAGATTAAAAAAAAAATTGTGGTTGAAAAATGAGAGGAAACCCCTCTATTTATAGTCAACAAAGGGTAGTATGAACAAGTGGTTTTTGTGTCTTATCTAAAAAGTCATGACTTTTCCGAGAAGTCACAACCCTTTGGAAAAGTCACAACATATTGAAAAAGTCACAAATATTTGAAAAAGTCACAACTCTTTGAAAAATCACAGCCCTTTGAAAACAGTCACAACCTATGAACTTATAAATTGAATGTTAAATTACTAAAATGCCCCAAACTAAAAATCCCACTGCTCTCTTCTCCAGCCCTACAACCTGGCGCAGTAAACCTCTTCACGAAGAGTCGCGTCTACAAACTCTCACATTCTGAACAGAGGCCAGTAAAATATCATTGCGAACAGATGCAACTTATGTTTTGCATTCTTTAAAACCATTCAGCGAAGACGACACTGTCTCAGCCAACATCCAATTTCAACAAAAGAAGAACAGGTATGTCCTGTTACATTCGGATCACCAAACTTCTTCCTTATTCAAACAAACCTTCCCCTTCGCTCTGTTATATCGTTTTTCGATTGTGTGCAGATTATTCTCATTAACGTTGATCCTTCTCTAGCAAAACATGCATCAAAATTTATTTATCTTTCGGCAGAATTGTTAGCTACCGTGCAAGAGGTGTAAGTTCCCACCTATTTACTTTATGCTTCTGTCAATGCACAATCTGAATTTGTTCGCCAACCTATATTATGGTCGATTAAGATCCCCACCCTGTCAGTGTTCTACTACTCTCCAGTTTAAAGGTCAAACCGATAAGAATCTTATGAGGCGAAACTCTCCCACTGCTTCTCTGTGAATCTCTCTATTCTTAATTTGCTACAAAAATTTGACATTCTCACATTAATATTGATACATCGTCCCTTACAATTCATCACTTTAACAGAAAACTGGCAAATATTATTTACATAGTTCGTCTGGAACATATTATGAGTTGAATTGCTGACTGCAAATTAACGTGTACAAGACACTCATTAACGTTGGTCCTTCCCCTCGAGCGACCAAATATAGGGACTGTTATTTGTGCAAAGGGGAAAAATAACACCCTGTTGCTACAACCACATTCTTTGCCCTATATAGCTTACAATTGTGATTATGTTTGCAACAATTCTAAAGGTTATTCACTTACGTCCATTTCAACATTGGTAATACTTGATCCCTTTTTACTGTTAACACCTTTATAAAAATCCTCTAATCTACTTTCTCTTTCATATGAAATTTTCTAATACATATTAAAATCTTGTGCTCTTAACATGTGATGTTATATCTTTGTAATTATTAGACTTTGGTGAGACTTTTCCAGAAATTCTCACTTTTTTGGCGGAACATTACTAGAATTCAGTATGCAACGGATGTACTACCAAATCTATATTTGTTCACTCACCTCTATTAGATCCGACTAAGATACACTCCATATATGCTTCAACTTTCTTCTGTTTAAAAGACCATCTGATAATGAACTTTCAATATGACAAACTTCTCAATGCTCCTCTGTTCTACTAAATCGAGTACCATTTTGTCGTGTTATTTATGCTTAGGACAAATTTGTAGCTTTAGTTAGTGGCATTCACACATGAATGGACACTTAGTTCTGTCTAATTTAACCCCTTCGAAAATAATAGAAATAGATGCCTAACATGGTAAGTCCAAAATTGTCGAACTTTGTATGAACTTACCTGAATAACTTTCCCCCCGACTCCGTTCACTTAGATCTACATAAACTGTTAACATTTTCTCATTTTTTTTATGATAGAATTTGTATAGTTAATTTACTACATTCACACCTAGATAGCGCATCTTGGTCTATTTTGGTTGTTAGTTTCTTTCCCAAAACACAATAAACAATAGAACATTGTGCTTGGACAACCTTTGGTTTATGTAATAGTAGAACTTTTTGGTGTGTTATGTTAATTTGTTTAACCAGTTATGTTTAGTTTTTCTTATTGAAAAGTTTGGTTGTAGTTATCATTTACTATTATATTTGTTTGGTGTCATTTGACTTGTGAATTTTGCATTCTGGTGCACTTATTTTCAGCTTTACTGCACTCATTGATGCCTTATTTTAAGTAAAAAAAATTGGTGCACTTGGGCATATAGTTAAGAGAAAAAATCAGGTGCATTTGGCGCATAAACTAAAGTGGAAAATCTGGTGCATTTGAGTGAATTCTGATGGACTCATTGATGCAGCAAAGTGCATTTTTTAAAAATCAAGAGAAACACATGAAAAGAGCTTCTCTACAAAATTAGATTATGGGGTTTACCGACAAAAGCATGGATGTTATGAGTACTTTCATTAGCTTCAATTTGATGAGTGCTTTTGACTGGGAATAGTCTTTATACATGTTAATGAGAAGATCTGATAAGAGCGATAAATCAATGACTAAAATAAAGTAGCCCCAATACATTAAAGGCTATTTTAGTTATTTTATTGAACAAATTATCAAGAAAGTGTAAGGACTGTGGTTGAGTTAATCGTCTTATACGAAGCAATGCTTATCAAACTGACAACTTGGGACATGTGTTTTGCTATTCGCATCGGAATTCCTGAATTGTCTATGAATAGTGGAGTATATTTGGATGATTGATTGAACTAATTGTCCTCAACCTTATATACTATGAAACTTGGAGGTATAAAGCTGGTTTTTATATTCCACAAAATCCGACTATAACCTATTTGAATTATAATGTCTATCTCAAGAAAATCCGCCTCCAACCCGCACAAGTTGCCAACTATTACATTTGACATATGGCATGACGAGTAATAAAGCATCGAAACAGACAGATCTCATCTATAAATATTTTCTGAGGCTAATAAAGTGTTTGATCTGGTGCTAAAGGCATATATTTATGCAGACTTATCTACAATGCATAATTCGACTAATATTTTGTATGAGCAAAAATCATGAATCATTTTTTCTAAGATATAAAACTTGATAAAATGTTCACACCAGATCACACATATATCCAGTTAGTATGATATAAATGAAAGCGGGTAATTTTGTATGATCAAAATCCACAATATAGCTTTCCAAAGATGCAAAACTTGACAAAATATGATCACTCATATAAAAGTTATTATGAGGTAAATTAAAAAACTAGCCTATAAAAATGGACAGTGGAAAGTTGGCTTTGTTAAAGTCCCATAATCCTCTATTTTTCTATTATTGTTATTATTATTATTATTATTATTATTATTATTATTATTATTATTATTATTATTGGGGAAATAATTAACTACACATACTTATCGAGATCAGAACTGTCTTTTGATAGTATTTTAATTATTTTATAAAATATATATTACATACCTTGATATAGACACGTGAAGAAATTAGTCATAGTTATTTGAACAATATCGTCGAAAGTTGATAATCATAAAAAAAATTGACACATTTAAGTTCTTCCTCTAATCTTCCACACACATATAAATTTGACTTGAATTTACATTTCAGTTTTTGACCTTATATTATTCATATAGTTAAAATCAGTATAAATAATTATTTTATAATAATTGTGTATACCATTTTTAAAAAAGCTAAATTAATTACCATTAAGCTTTGCAATGATGATATATTTAAAAAATGGTGGGGACAAGCAATCTCGAATATCGGATTATATTTGCCGGAACATGTATTCTCACATGACTAACTATACGTTGCACTTTTTACCAAAAAATAAATAAATTATACGTTGCATTTTTGAGAGGGATTTATATGTCAACAACTAGACTTTGATTATGATAGAGCAACACATATGAATGAAAGAAATATACGCTTGCAATATAGTCTAGAAAGAAGATTTAGTTGAGAAAATTTTCATTACATTCTATACAACAACAAAAAAAGATACATAATTAACAAATCTAACTAAACTAAGAATATTCCAGAATTATTTTTTTTCTTTTTTTTTTCTTTAGAAGACTTTAGTTTTCTCTCCTCTCCTTTCTAATTTTCTTCCTCTTCTCTTTTTTTTTTTTTTTTTTTGTTCTCCTTCCTTGAAATGAAAGAAAAATGGGGTTTAAATAGGTATAGAATATTAAGCACCCACTCTTCTTGAAACTTAAAAGTCAATGTATGCATTAGACTATTTACCTTTCCAATGTGTCACCCAAGATGGCCAATGAAATTTTTCTTCTTTTTTTTTTTTTTTTTCCAAGAGAAGATTAATTAAAAAGACTGAATTGCCCTTCTAGATGGTCCATTTGTTTAATTCATTAATTGAATAATAGCTAAATGGGTCATCTGAAAATTTAAAATATGCCCAAAATGTAGACCCATTTGATTAAGACCCAAAAATCAAAAGAAGAACTAGTCCACTAACAAAAATCCAAACATCTAACCTATCTTGAATATCAAACACCACAAATAAGGTAGAAAATATAAATAAAAAATAAAATTCAAAATAAAATTCAAGCAAAAACTTCAACATGATAAAACTTAAAGAACACTAACAAAATAATACAAAATTCGGCACCAAAATGACTTATATGGTTAAAAAGGTTGTGATAGTGGAGGATTCGGATAGAGGATGAGAGGAAAAAAAATTGACATAGATTTTTGGGTGAATGTGGGTCGCCAGAAAACTTCGCCGGAAATTTTTTTGACGGAATTTTGACATAAAATTTATATAAAAAAAATAGCCCTAGAAGAGCTCTACACATTTATGTAAAGGGTATAGGATGGGGATGACCGGAACTTCATAAATCTAAAGAAAAAAGTGATGATTTGTGTTCGATTTTACTTAGATTTATAACGTTTGGCTACGGATAAAGATGAATGGTTTATGGATTTGTGTAGAGGAGGGTGAAAGGAAGAAGTGATAAAATTTTGGAGATATTTTTCAGCCACGGGGTGGTGGCCGCCGGCGGCAGGTGGAAGCAAGGGGAGAAGAAAAAAATAAAATCAAAATAGGGCCAAAATTCTGATTTTTAGAGTCTTTTGTATTTTTTGGTAGGGTCTCATAAGAGCCCTTAGATCAAAATGTTATGAATGATTGAGATTCAATCTTGACCACTGCTATTGGACCGGGTCTAAAATTGATTGGGCTATCAGAATTAGGTCTAAATCAGCCCAATTCAATCAAAATTGGGTCATTTGGGCCAACAATATAAACAAAGACAAACAAACCAAAATATATAATATAAAACAAAAATATAAGAAAAGACCTTACTATATATTGTAGGAGTAAAACACGTCAAAAATTAGGTGTTCACTGTGAGAAGTGTATTGGATGTAATTTGGGGTCATAAGGAACTTCTATCACCAAATTAAGTTCAAAGCTTTCCTACAGACTAAGTTTTCGCATAAGTTCATACAAGAATCAACTTCAAAAGACCGTATCTCTCATGATACGAAGAGTTAGGTAGCGCACAACCTATCAAATTTCTATGAGTCTTCTTTCCAACGCCAACACCACCGATCGTTCGTTAATTCGAGTCCGGAGTAAAAATTTATGACTATTTTACCAAATACGCTGCAAGTTGTCACTGTCTAACGAAAAATGTGATGGTCCGTCAGAACTGTGATGGGATCTTCACACCTGGACGTCACAGAAGTAGAATGCTCGTTTTAGGGTCAGTTATGACGGCATGGGTGACGGTCCATCACTCAAATGACGACATAACGATAATTTTTGTTGATTTTGGATATTTATAAAGGTAGTTTAATCCGAAAAGCTTTGGAAAGTTATTTAAATTGCCTTAAACAGGTAGGAAATGAGTTTTTCATTACTAAACTCTCGTTCTCAAAAATTCATATGCTCAAAATTTTTTAGAAACACCAAAGCCAGAGTTCATCTTTCAAGATTATTTTTTAAAGATTTGTCACTAAGGTATGTAAAGTTATCTCCATGTGTGGAAACACCTTGTTCTTCCTCACTGCTATGGTGAAGTGAAAGATCTTTCACTATAGTGGGAAGAAGACAGGTGGGAGCGAACAGAGCGAGAGAAATATGTTGTCATGGTCTCAAAGAATCTTACATGAATGAATTGGGGTAAAGACGAAACCCATATCTTTGAATTGTTCTTGAATCTTTATGAAACCCGAAGAATTCTCCACGCAAATATTTTAATTTCTTGATAATTCTTTACCTATGAGTTTTTCTAAGATCTTTTACATAACCCATGAGTTTTTCTATGATTATCTACATAGAATTATGAATGATTATTGAAAGAAGAAATTTTTATCTTGAGAACTATTTTAATGATTCTCTTTATGAATACTTGATAACTTTTGATGTTTTCTTAAGAATTCTTATGTTATGAGTTCTGAAAGTTCTCAAATATGAGACCTTATGATGCTATCTTTTGATTCTCTAACATCAATATTATGATATGATATATATCTCTCATGAATGCAAAGTTATCATACATGAAATGTAACATCATGACATGATGATCTGAATGAAATTTATGAACTATGGTCCTTAAGTGTTATAAATATGAGTCTTTGGGGGTAACACATGATCACAAAGATAGGGTGTCTAACCCTAAGCCTCAAGGAAGTGGTGAAAATGGATCATCTACTTCCGATTTTCAAAGGTGTGGTAAGAGTCACTCGGGAAATGTTTAGCTGGTACAGATGGTTGCTTTGATTATGGAAAGACTAGTCACAAAGTGAAGGATTGTATGTTGCAAGCTAGCAAGAGTAAGGATGATAGTCAAGCTCAGCCTAGTGGTTCTAGTTTGGGTGCTCCTCTTAAGAATATATTCTATGCTCTTCAAACTTGACAAGATCATGAGGACTCTCTGGATGCTGTGACCTGTATGTTGAAAGTTTTTCATTTTGATGTATATGATTTACTTGATCTAAGTGTTACGTTATTATTTGTTACTCCTTATGTGGCCATGAGATTTGATATTGGTCCCGAAATTCTTTCTAATCCCTTTCACGTCTCTACTCTCGTTGGTGATTCTATTATTGCTAAGAGAGTTTAGAGAAATTGTCTTATTTTTGTTTCTCATAGAGTCACTCACGTTGATCTTGTAGAGCTTGACATGTTAGATTTTGATATTATTCTTGAGATGGATTGGCTTCATGCATGTTATGATTCCATAGTCTGTAGGACCCGATTGATCACATTCAAGGTTCCGAATGAACCTATCATGTCATGAGAAAGGGGAAATTATATTCTTAAGGGTCAGTGCATATCTTGCCTAAAAGCTAGGAAAATAATTTCTAAGGGTTGTATTTATCATCTTGTTCGGGTTAGGGATACAGAATTTGAAACCCCTATGAACGTAATAATCACAAGTGGTCTTCTCATGGAACCCACACCCAAACTGTTAGTGTGTCGGAACGAGACACCCGATCCAGTACACATGTGTCGGAACGTGACACCCAATCCAATATATGTGTCGGAATGTGACACCCGGTCCAGTATATGTGCCAGAATGTGACACCCGATCCAATATATGTATCGGAATGTGACACCCGATCCAGTCAGCACAACCACAGTCACAATCACACCCATAATGAACAGTGCATATAGTCACACGGTCAAGTAACAGGTTCAGGGCATGTAATTGTTCGCACATAATCATTTCATTAGATTCGATTCACATTTCCTTATTCACATACATGCATGCATACAATAAAGCAATTAACCGGCATATATCACACAACAGGGAATCGAACCATCACCTACCTCGAAACCAAGCCTGAATACTCCTAAGACACGTGAGCCTTCCTTTTCCAGAGTCTTTCCGCTCGTTCTTGATCTAAAACAAGCAATTAATGCAAGGATCACTAAACAAGGTCTAATTTACTCAGATTATAACAAAAATATCAACCCAAGGCCAAACCCAAGATCCTAATACTTAAATAGGGCTTTTCCACCATTAACTTCAGGCCAAAACCCTTCCCCAACGATAATTACCCAAGATTTTAAGTTCTAAGAATTGAAATACGGATTAGGAGAGTAATTATCTTACCTTTAGCGCTAGAATTCGTGGAAATCTGATAAGAAACTGCCCTAGGTCATCCCTTAGCTCTTAAGAATGAAGTTTTGCAGAAAATAACGTTTTTGGGGTTTTTCTCTGATTTAAGTCGCGACTGTCCCTCCACAGCGGGCTCCATCCTGCCATGGCGGGATTAATCCCGCCTCGGTGGCTTTAACGGGGACAAAAACTCGGAATTTGAGTTCCAACCTCCTATTTCGCAACACACATTTAACCCTTGACGTTCTAAAACTACCCTTTCACGCCAAGATCAGTTTCGGGAGTTCTACTCACCCGAATTCGATTCTGTAAAGCCGTACAAGCTCTTTAACGTCTTGATTATCCACTCATGTGATCAAACTCATAATTAAATCCCCCATCCATTACCATATTTCCCTAGACCTCACCTGACTCAGATTTCGTCTAAGTCTGACCTAGGCGAGAAATTTCCAAGTTACTACTCAGAAGTTTTCTGGCCCAAATTCTTTCCCCATTGGCTTTTCCATAACGACGAGAACAGGTCGTTCCAATAGATACCAATTTACCCATCACTCGTCCCCGAGTGATAAACTAGGAGAACTGGCTAAGGCAAGAGTAGAGTAGTACCTGAATCGTCGAACAACTAGATACTAGTCTCGCATGTCCTTCTCGGTTTCCCAGGTAACTTCCTCAACCAGACGATGCTTTCATTGAACTTTCACAGACTTTATCTCCTTGGTCCTCAGCTTCCGGACATCGCGACCAAGAATCGCAACCGGTTCCTCCTCATACTGAAAGTCTTTGTCTAACAAAACTGAGTCCCACTTTATGATGTAATCTCCGTCCCCATGATACTTCTTCAACATGCACACATGGAACACTGGATGGACTCCCGATAGGCTAGGCGGTAAAGCCAACCTATAAGCCACTGGCCCTACACAGTCAAGAATCTCAAATTGTCCGATGTATCGAGGACTAAACTTGCCCTTCTTGCCGAATCTCATCACCCCCTTTATGGGTGACACTTTTAGAAGAACTTGCTCACCAGCCTGAAATGTCATGTCCCTTACCTTACGGTCTGCATACTTTTTCTGTCGACTCTCGGCTGCTAGAAGCTTAGCTTGGATGCTTCTCACCTTATCCTGAGCATCTTTCACCAAATCAACCCCCAAAGGTTTTACATCTCCAGCCTCAAACCACTATATGGGTGATCTACATCCCTTTCCATAAAGTGCCTCGAACGGTACCATGTCAATGCTGGAGTGGTAACTATTGTTATAGGAGAACTCACACAAAGGTAGGAACTTATCACAATGCCCTCTAAAGTTAATCATGTAAGCCCTCAACATGTCCCCTAACACTTGAATAGTTCTCTCTGACTGTCCGTCCATCTGTGGATGAAAGGCTGTGCTAAAAGTGAGTTGAGTGCCCAACTCCTAATGCAATTTTCCCCAAAACTTAGATGTGAACTGCATACCGCGGTCTGAGATGATGGAAAGGGGCACCCCATGCAGCCTCACTATCTCCTTCACATAAACCTTAGCCAACTGCTGAGCATTATAGTCTACTCTGGCTGGAATGAAATGGGGTGACTTAGTCAGTCTGTCAACCACCACCCAAATGGAGTCAACCTTTCCCAAGGTCTTGGGAAGACCAACCACGAAATTCATAGCTATCATTTCCCATTTCCATTCAGGAATTGGCATTCGCTGAAGCAAACCTGTAGGCCTTTGGTGCTCATACTTTACCTACTGACAGTTCTGGCACTTAGTCACAAACTCAGCTATGTCTTTCTTCATGCCAGGCCACCAATAAAGTCGTTTCAATTCTCGGTACATCTTGGTCACACCCGGATGAATGGAATACAGCTAACCATGGGATTTTGTCAACATCTTCTGAATCAAGTCATCCACTCGGGGAACACAAATTCTTCCCTTAAAACTGAGCATACCACCCGCATCCAGAGCCGCCTCTTGTGCCTTGCCAGACACTGTCTTCTTTCTGAGCTCATTCAAACTCTCATCCTCAAACTGCTTGGCCTTGATCTCCTTAATGAATGTGGGTCTAACCTCAATGCTGGATAACACCCCACCTTTCTCTGAGAGGCCCAACTGCATGAACTTAGACTCCAAGGTTTGAATCTCCTTGGCCAAAGGTCGCTTGGACACACCCAAGCAAGCTAAACTACCCATACTCACTGTCTTCCGGCTTAATGCGTCTGCGACCATGTTAGCCTTATCCGGATGATACTGGATGGTAACATCATAATCCTTGAGTAACTTCATCCATCTTCGCTGTCTCAGATTCAGGTTCTTCTGAGTGAATACATGTTGTAGATTATGATGATCAGTAAACACCTCACACTTAACACCATAAAGGTAATGCCGCCAGATCTTGAGAGCAAACACTACCGCTGCCAACTTCAAATCATGCGTCGGGTAGTTTCTCTCATGCACCTTCAGCTGCCGCGATGCATAAGCTATGACATTCTTATCATGCATCAACATAACACTCAAACCCGAATGTGAAGCATCACAATAAACAATGAAATCTTTACCTTCTACCGGTAGTGCCAAAATAGGTGTTGTGGTCAAAAGAGTCTTGAGCTTTTGGAAGCTCTCTACACATTTATCAGTCCACTCGAAAGGCACATCCTTTAGGGTCAGCCTTCTCAAATGCGTGGCGATAGAAGCAAATTTTTTCACAAACCGTCGATAGTAGTTGGCGACCCCCACGAAACTCCTAACTTCTGTCACAGAGCTAGGCCGGACCCAGTTCTTGACCGCTTCAATTTTTTGGGGATCTACTATTACCCCTTCCCTTGAAACCACATGCCCAAAAAGGCAACTGAAGTCAACCAGAACTCACACTTGGAAGATTTTGCATACAACTTTTGTTTTCCAAGGACACCCAAAACAATCCGAAGATGATCGGCATGTTCTTCCTTACTCTTCGAATAAACCAAAATGTCATCAATAAAGACGATAATAAAAGAATCCAGGAATGGTTTGAACACACCATTCATCAAACTCATGAAGGCTGCAGGCGCATTGGTCAACCCAAATGACATCACTAAGAACTCATAGTGCCCATAACGGATCCTAAATGCCATTTTGGGTACATCCTCGGGCCTAATCTTTAACTTATGGTAATCAGACCTTAAGTCAATTTTAGAGAAAACTGATGCACCCCGCAAATGGTCAAAGAGATCATCTATCCGAGGCAACGGATACTTATTCCGGATGGTGACCCTATTCAACTGTCGATAGTCTATGCACATCCTCATACTACCATCTTTCTTCTTAACAAACAAGACAAGAGCACCCCACGGGGAAGCACTAGGATGAATGAAACCTTTATCAAGAAGCTCTTGGATTTGAGCTTTAAGCTCTCTCAATTCTACCGGAACCATGCGATAAGGAGGAATGGAGACGGGACGAGTGCCGGGCTCCAAGTCAATGCAGAAATCTATATCCCTATCCGGAGGTATACCAGGCAAATCGGTAGGAAACACTTCCTTGAATTCAGACACTACCGAAATAGACTCAATAAAGGGAGACTCAACATCAACATCCCGAATATGTGATAAATACGCCATACACCCCTGCCCCACCAGTTTCCTATCCCGAACGAAAAATATGACCTTAGCTGGCTTAGGATTGTACACCCCTTTCCACTCTAACCTTTCCCTACCCGAAATTTCTAGAGTCACCGACTTAGCATTACAATTAAGCACATCATAATGGAGGACAACCAAGTCATGCCTAAGATTATATCAAAGTCAGTCATATCCAGAATAACCAAATCAGCCCAAGTCTGAAAACCCATAAATAGAACATGACAAGCACGATATACATGGGTGACTATGACAAACTCTCCAACTGGGGTAGAAACATGGATGGGGGCATCAAGCACATCACAAACCGCATCAAATCCCAAGGCAAACTGAAATGACACATATGAATAAGTAGAACTCAGATCAAACAAAACAGTACCCATTCGGTCACAGAAAAGAATAGTACCTGTGATCATTGCATCAGACGTCTCAGCCTCGGTGATGCCTGAAAAGGCATAAAACTGAGTCATGTCATCTTGACGGACAACTTTCTTGCCTGGCTACACTGCTCCTCTACCTGCGTTACCATTTCTTTGACCTCCACGGCCTCGCTGATTCCCTCCTCGCCCACCTTGTGGACGTCCTCTGCCATTACTACCGCTGCCCGCGGGTACCACTGCTCTGGTCTGCTGCTGCACGGGGTCGGACATGCGCGGATGGGGACAATCTCTCCTCATATGCCCAGGTTCTCCATAATTGTAACAACTGCGGTCAAAAGACGACCTGCTGCCAGATGAAGGTGTGTCTCCCTAACTGTCCTGAATAGGACTCTGCTGTGAAGTTCCCGAGTAACCACCTGTAGAAGCAGGCATGGCTGACTGAATTGGCCGGGCTGCAAGTGTCGGCCTACCTAAACCTCTAGAGTAGGAACCATGAAAGTTATCAGCGTTTTTGGGCTTCTTAGCCAGAGCGTTGGCTTGCTCATCACGTCGAAGTCCTTCCACTTTCTTCATAAAGTCTGTCACCTCATTAAAACTTTTACCTGCAGAGGTCATGTGAACCGACAATACCTGTAATTCGGGGTTCAATTCCTTGACGAATAGACGAATCCTCTCCTCCTCTGTAGTCACCAATTGTGTAGCGTATCTGGACAAGGCATGTAACTTAGTCTCATAAGCAACTACAGTCATACCACCCTGCTCCAAGGCCATGAACTTGTCGCGATCCCTCAAAGTCTTGGGCACATAATTCTCCAGAAACAAAGCATGGAACTGCGTCCAAGTAAGTGGGGGCAAGACTGGCGATCTGCATTCCACATAGGCCCTCCACCACTGCTTAGCCTCACCTTGAAGTTGGAAGGTCATGAACTCTACTCCATGCTGATGTACAATGCTTAATTTGTGAAGACTCTAATAGCAATCCAGAATGAACTCATAGGCGTCCTCACTCTCAGAACCATGAAACACAGACGGCTTCAGCTTCAGAAACTTAGTCAACATTTCATGCTCAGTACCAGTCATCACCGGATCCAATAGGGGACGGAAAGAGGCATCAGTGCCTAATGCTCCATCTACCTTGGGAACAGTAACAACAATGGGGCGGTTGACCGGAGGTTGAGCCGCTTGCACTATGGGAAGGACTCCAGAGCCGACCAACCCCTTCAGAAAAGTCATGATAAGAAGACTTGTAGTCTCAGCCTATGCATCCTCCTCTGGTCCAACATCCTCCTCGTCTTCGATCTCCACATTCTCTTCTACCTCTTCTTGGGGTGCAGGAGAGGCCTCTTCCTTGGGAACATTCCCAACTGGGGCTCCACCCCTGGCGGGTGCTACCCTTCCTCGGCCTCTGCCCCTTCCTCTTCCTCTACCGCTGCCTCGACCGCGGCCTCTTGCTGTGGGTTCCTCCGCTGGCTCATTGTAGGAGCTACGGGCCTGACGTCATTGTATTGCGTGTTAACCATCTGCAGACAGAAGAGGGAATGAGGTTAGATACAAATTTGGATCACCAGATACGAATTGGAATCCAGTCATAGCACGAAAGGAGAAGAAGACAAAGAGATTTCCTAAAGTCCTATAGCCTCTCGAAGAAAAGTACAGACGTCTCTGTACCGTTCCACAAGACTCTACTAGACTCGTTTTGGTACAATGAGATCAACGAACCTAGGTCTCTGATACCAACTTTGTCATGACCCAAACCGCCGTGATTGGCACCTACTCTAACCCCCGGTGGGAGAACCACTACTACAACTCGACTAAGCAACTCTATGAAACTAAAGCATTTAAAGATACAAAAGAAGGTTTAAATGACGGACTAAATAATGAGTTCTCATAAACTTCGAAAGTTTAACAAAATAGCCAAACATTACCCTCGCGGAAATTCAACCCCTAGAACCTGAAAGTCATTGTACAAAAACTCTACAATTCAACAAGTCTACGAAAAAGGGGATGCAACCCCTGAAAACTAAACATAAGTAAAATGTTTGAACATCTAGTCTGAGTCAGAAAAGATTGGACTAAACTAAAGATGGATCCAAGGCAGCCTGAAAGAACTAGCTCACCCTCGAATCACGTCTCGGTCAATGATCTCCTAGCTGAGGTCAGTCAGTAGCCGCCTGAAGATCCCCTATACTCAACAAGAAAGAGCAAGTGCAGTATCAGTACACAAAACCACAGTGTACTGGTAGGATCACGCGGCTACTCTGGTCAGCGAAATATAAACAAGTAACTACAACACAGTAAACACACATACATAGAATACATAATTATATTATCATTTAGGAGCAACATGCAATTTCCCAATATCAATGAAAGGTAGATATGAATGTAATAATCACAAGTGGTCCTCTCATGGAACACACACCCAAACTATTAGTGTGTCGGAACGTGACACCCGATCTAATATATGTGTCGGAACGTGACACCCGATCGAATGTATGTGTCGGAACGTGACACCCGGTCCAGTCAGCATAACCACAGTCACAATCACACCCATAATGAATAGTGCATATAGTCACACAGTCAAGTAACAGGTTCAGGGCATGTAATTGTTCGCACATAATCATTTCATTATATTCGATTCATATTTCCCTATTCACATACGTGCATGCATACAATGAAGCAATTAACCGGCATATATCATACAACAGGAAATCGAACCATCACCTACCTCAAAACCAAGCCTGAATGCTCCTAAGACACGTGAGCCTTCCCTTTCCGGAGTCTTTCAACTCTTTCTTGATCTAAAACAAGCAATTAATGCAAGGATCACTAAACAAAGTCTAATCTATCCGGATTATAACAAAAATATCAACCCAAGGCCAAACCCAAGATCCTAATGCTTAACTAGGGTTTTCCCACCATTAACTTCAGGCCAAAACCATTCCCCAACGATAATTACCCAAGATTCTAAGTTCTAAGAATTGAAATATGGATTAGGGGAGTAATTATCTTACCTTTAGCGCTAGAATTCGTGGAAATCTGACAAGAAACTACCCTGGATCGTCCCTTAGCTCTTAAGAACAAAGTTTTGCATAAAATAACATTTTTGGGATTTTTTCCCGCCACAACGGGCCCCATCACGCCACAACGGCCCCGCCTTGGTGGGATTAATCCCGCCCCGATGGCTTGCACGGAGACAGAAACTCAGAATTTGAGTTCCAACCTCCCATTTCGCAACACACCTTCAACTCTTGACGTTCTAAAACTACCCTTTCACGCCAAGATCAGTTTTGGGAGTTCTACTCGCCTGAATTCAATTCCGTAAAGCCGTATAAGCTCCTTAATGTCTTGGCTATCCACTCATGTGATCAAACTCATAATTAAATCCCCCATCCATTACCAGATTTCCCTAGAACTCACCTGACTCAGATTTCGTCCAAGTCTGGCCTAGGCGAGAAATTTCCAAGTTACTACTCAGAAGTTTTCTGGCCCAAATTCTTTCCCCATTAGCTTTTCCATAATGACGGGAACAGATCGTTACAGGCAGACATGTCAAGACATGATGATCAACATGGACAATTTAAAATATTATTTTAAAAGCATACACCTTTTAACATTGAAGGGTTGTGACATTTCCAAAGAGTTATAACTTTTTCGAGGAGTTGTGACCTTTCAAAGGGTTGTGAATTTTTTACAGGGTTACGACTTTTCCGAAGAGTTGTGACATTTTCAAAGAGTTATGACTTTTCCGTTGAGTTGTGACTTTTCTAAATAGTTGTGATACTTTTTTAATAAGGCACAATAAATATATTTTCATACATTACCCTTTGTTGGCTATAAAAAGAGGGGTTTCCTCAAATTTTTAAACTACAACTTTTTGAATATTTTCATTCTTCTTCTTCTTCTTCAAATATCAAATTTATTATATCTTCTATATTTTATATTATATTATATTTATTTATTTTATTATATTATATTAAATGAAGACACCATTTCACATTGAATGGTTACGACTTTTCCAAAGCATTATGACTTTTTCGATGAGTTGTGAGCTTTCCGAAGGGCTGTGACTTTTATGATAAGAAACAATATGCACATGCTCATTATACTCCCTAACATGAATGTTAAATTAATATAATACTCCAAGTAAAAACATCCAATTTAGTATATCTTCTATATTTATATTATATTATATTAAAAATAAGAACTCCAACAATACAATAATAACTAAGTAATACACTATGGGGAACATTTAGTATTAATCATAAGAAAGTTTAAATACACAATTCATAGGAACTTATACTTTATCATTCGTTACATAATTGTTTACTTAAGTTTTTTATTTAATAATAGTGAAAATTTTATAAATGACATTTATAAGACTAATAATTTCAAGTTATGACAGTATAATGATTCTTTCAGGTTGTAACAATAAAAAAATTCAGGTTCTAACAATTTATAATAAAAATAATAATTAATTAATTGTAAAAAATTGATTTTGAAAAAAATAAAAAGATTAAAACGGATAAAGGTGTATTAATTAATTTTGAATTCATTGATGATAATTGATAATTGCCATAAATTTAGGAAATTCAAACAAAATAGGAATATTTATTTTCCTTTTTTTACTCTAATCTGTTAACATTAATTAAAAAAAACAAATTTTATTCCTTTTGTTGAAACGTTTCTCTCTCTTCGATTTTTTTTCTTCTGGAATTGGCGTCACTGACGAGTAGATCTAAATTTTTTTGGCTGAATAATCTTCATTTTGTTGTAATGGACGGCTTCTTATCTATATTAATTAAACATGGTGGTAGATGGGATGCTTCAGGTTAGTATTCTTTACGATTTATTGTTTGTATTTGTATATTAATGAAACGTAAAAAAAAAAAGAACAATGAAACTGTAAATGACATTTTCTGATTTTGTTCATGTATACTAGATTTAAGTTGTGATGTTTTTTGTATGAACATTATTTTGTTCATGATACGTAATCATTTTTGTGAAATTGGAGTAAATGTTGGTACGATTATTTTTTTCTTCTTCTGTTATTTTGTATACTGTTTATACCATGGTTGTGTGCGATTTTGGATTAATATCGGAATGATTTGAGTATACTGTTTTGGTTGATAAATAAAAGTGAATGGAATATTAATAGTGTTACCGTTGTGAAGTTATGAAATTTGTGACAAGAAAATGTATGAAATGTGTTTAATGGTATGAAATTTGTTGTAACATTGTTATGAAACTGGTATAGTTTTAGTCAATTTGATAATAATAATGAGATGGATTCGGTATACAATTTAAAAGTATAATATGGGATACTGTTTTTTTTTAAAAAATATAAATAAAATGTATAGGTTGATGAAAGTTCAAAGTACGTATTTCTATACTTTAGTAATTTCATCAGAAAAGGTAACTCAATTTATTTCTTAAAATTATTTTTCTTTCAATTTTTTTCCAGTGATTGTGGTATGTACACATGTCTATTTGCTGAATACATCAGCAATGGAGTTTTTGATATGCGTTCCATTGATATCGATGCAAAGTACCATCGTCAAAGGTATGCCACAATCATATGACATTATGGAAAAACAAAGAACGATGATGGCGCGATCAGTGAGAGTGAAGTAACTAGAAATGTTGCTAGCAAATTTGATGAACCCCGTATAGCAAAAGAACATGTACCGGATACGAGTAATTATCCTACACCAAGACCACGGAGATCAAAGTTGAGATAGTTGATTGCAGCTCAGACTTTTTAGTATTACAAGTTTTTTTAACTTTTGGACGATATTTTGTGTTTGATACAGTTTTAAGTATTTGATGATATATAATATCCACTGTTTTCTTCCAGTCGGATTATAATTTCAGGATACTAGATACATACATACTGCATACCAATTGGATACACCATTCAAAAGATAAATTACACATTAAGTATAACAATTTTCGGGATAACAATTTTATAAAAATTGCATACCAATTGGATTCAACATTTAGAGTTCATGAACTAACAGTGTCGTATTAACTGAAACAAAACGAACACCAATTTTGAGTTCATGAACTAACACTGTCTTATAATTGGTATCCAAACTGTATAATTTTGGCATCGAAATTAAAACATGATTGGTATTTTTTTATTTGATATTCTAAGACAAAAAATAAAAAAAATAAAAAAAATGTATGAAGTTGGTATCCAACCTGTATAAATACCTTGAAGAAATGATTCTGCCAATGTAAAATAGTGATTATTGTATTTTGTACCAACCTCAATTACATCATGTTTTATATTTTTTCATGTTGAAAACATTATGGGTACCAAATTAATACTAATTGTAAATTATATTGTCTTAAAAAGTGTGTATTAAGTATTTTAAAGATGTATGAAGTTGGTATACAATCTGTATAAATACTGAAAGAAATGAATCTGACAATTTAAAACAACGATCATTAAATTTTGCACCAACATCAATTACATCTTGGTTTATTTTGGTTTAGAGTAGGACACCAGTTGGATACCAAATTAATACTCATGGTAAATTACATTAAATAATATCAATGGGTATTCAGTTGCATACCAAATGGATACCAAATGGATATCAAATGCATACAATAATTACCTTATATAATGTCCACTAATATGAACAGTACCTTATATATTAAACTGGCATGAATTTGATGTCCAGCAGTATGCAATTGGTATGATTACTGAATGAATCTTGTATAAAATATGAACAATATATTAAACATTTAGCTAGAATGCATTTGATATCCATTTATTATATATTTGATATGCATTGTCGATAAATATTATTAGAAAACAATGAATACATTGTCACAATCAAAACAAAACATGAGTATAAAAGATAAAATAAAATAATTTTTTTTTATAGTTTAAACAAATAAACTATGACTTTTTTGGCGCAGGGTAATTTGAACATGTCTTCCTGTTGTGGCCCACATGACGACATCTACTACAAGTAACTTTAGACCTTTTAAATTTCACATCAGCAAACCCCTTCTAGTGTTCAAGTTGCGGTCTTTCTTGCCTAAAATAGAAAATTGTGGTCCAGTGTGTGTATGGATTCCTTGCCTATAATACAAAATTGTTTATAGTTAGTTATACTTAAATTATATCACATAATTCATACCAAAATTATATCAATTTCATACAAAATTAATACATACTTCATGTCGTATTCATAAACCATATATAAAGTCAGATCATACAAATATTATTCATGTTTCATTCAACATTCATAAACATAAATTTTAGTAATACATCATACCAGATTTGTAAAAGTTTCACACCAATAATATTGATACATCATACCAGATTCACGTGCACTGTGCCATTTAACAGGCTACTTTAATAAATTTATCCAACTACAATCAAAATAATTTTCAAAACAACATTTAATATCAATTTATACCAATTTCATACCAAATTCAAAAATTGAAATACATTATTGGACAAATTGAAAAAGACACCTTCCTATTAGGAAAAATACCAATTTCATAATAATATTAGTCATAATTCATACAAAAACAAAGTAATTTAACAAACCGCACTAAAATCAACTAATTGGGCTACTGATATCAAACTAATTTCATACCAATGTTAAAACACATTTCATACCAGTTTCATACCAATATCAAATCACATTTCATACCACATTCATAAATCAAAATATAAGTCATATTCATGCCAATATTATTCACATTTCGTACAAGTTTCACACTAATACAAGTTTCGTACCAACAAAATGCATAATATAATATTTTTAACAAAAAAATCACTAATTTGACTAATTTGAAAACAAATTTAATATAATATTTATCCTAACCACTTTTTTGTCTTTTTGGATATTGGGATGTTTGAGTCCTCCTTAGTTGTTGCTCTTCTTCTTGATGGTTTTGAAGACTGACCAATTTCGACATTTGATGTTTTTTTTGTTTTTTTTCTCACTTACAAAATCTGAATCCGAATCAGAAGGGGTTTCTACCATTCTCCCCTTCCTCTTTTGTCCCTTTTTATTTGCAGGACTTACCATTTACTTTGCTTGACTATTTTTCTCCTTTAGTGAAATCTGCTTCTTCGATCGAGAAGAACCACCCTTTGCCGGAATTTCATTCTTTTTTGCCGGATGGATTTGAGTCAATAAGTTGAATGTTGGAGCATCTATTTCATCCGTAGAAGTTGCTTCTACTAGATGAGGACTCTTTCGAGGCGTTGGAATGGGTTTCTTCGACATGAAGAATATTAGAAACGGAATTGAGTGTGTTTGAGAGAGGTGAGAGAGATGAATTTGGGATTTCTGAAGATGGGCAGTGGGGTGGTGGCGTGATGTATGGGATAGGCGTGGGGCGGTGTGGCGTGTAACGATAAATAAGGAACAGTAATCGATATAAATCTCTAAATTTGTGTAATAGATAATTATGGTTTAATTGTTAATTAAATAAATTATTAATAATATAAAATAATAAAAAGATTAATCATTGAATAAAGTAAAATTTAATTGATTTTTAAATAAAGTTAAATTTAATTGATATGTTATAACCCGTAATTAAACTGTTATAAGCAAGAATTTTTCAAAAGTAGGTTTAAAACCCGTAATATTGTGTCTAAAATGTGTATATGGGGTGATTTTTCCTTAATATTCACATTATTTTTAAAAAAATAGTGTAGTACATGGTTTGATATTCACGTGCAACGCACGTGCGTCAAAACTAGTATATATATATATATATACATACTTAAAAAGTTAAAATCATTCTTCTTCGAAAGTAACAAGAATCATATATGCATGGTAAGAAATGTAAGTATCTTGTCAGCATGTTCGCATTAACTTTTCAAATAATTTATTTAACAGACTGAATTTAACAATGCAATTGAATCTTTACTTTTATATCTGGTGGTACACAATAAAAATAAAGATTCTTTTTATGACAATCTATTGTTTCGTTTGAATAAATTGAACAAGAAAAATATAAATCGAATTATATATCTACTTTCGTAATATAAACATAAAATACTGAATGAGCAAATGATTACTTGATTGTTGGACGATAACATATATGACAATTATTGATTGGCCATTTATATTCAAAATTCAATTGTCATTTCAGGGTAAATTATGAGTTTAAGAAATACAAGATCAGAGAATTTGATGTAATAAAAGAATAAAAAAAATAATCAAAATGGACAGAGTTGGATAAGCAGTAAAAAGAAGTTAAGTTAGAAAGTCACCTGAGGTTACTATCTTGTATAATTATTTTCACTCATTTCATTTTAATTTACATAGTGACATTTGATTAAACACAAAATTTAAGAAATAAGATAATATTTTAAAAAAATACAATTCAAAATAAATTATACATATTTGTATGATCATAAATCATCCTTTTTATGTTTTATGCTAATCTTCATCTTCTTTTGTTTCAGTGTTCTATTGAGATTTTCGATAGATTCTTCAACTATTGTTATTTTTTTCTTGTAGGACTCCAACTTCAATTCATAAAGGTCATCACATATTTCTATTTATTTTTTTTCTTAATTTTGTTTTTATAATGACATGTGATTATATATTAAAGATGTCAATATATATGTTGTTCATAAAGAATTTAAATATGTAAATTTGTAGTAAAGACTATATTTAAAAAAATATTTCATGCATTTAAAACTTAAATAAGCAAAGAATTCACATTATTAAATTTCAAATACGTGGATCTATATGACTTATTATCATAAGAATTCAGAATAAATGGTTGATTTCAAAAAAACGTGAGAGATAAAGTCGAAGATTCTAAATTAAGACAAAAGATTATTTTTTTTTATTTTATGAATTTCTACACATTATGTTTTCGATTACAAGGAAATTTTTTAATCCCCAAATTACTATTTTGTGTTATCGAATCTGCATGCTTTCTTCATATTGTCAAAAATAATATTCATAGTATATCTAATTTTATCAAGCACTAAAAAATTGTATAAAGTTCACATTTTTTATTAGCATTATTAAACTGTTAATAGATTATTGACGAAACATTAAAAGTCCTCCAAAAAACCAAGGTTTCTATCTTTTTCTAATACATTTTCCTCTTTGGTTGTTCACGGTTCACTTTCTTGTTTCATTTGTTTCACAATTATTTTGACATGAATACTATAGTTTTTCAGATGTGTACTAAATTGTTGATTTTGGACTTTTGATTATTATTTTGGGACTTTAACTATTTTTCAATAATTATCATGTTTTACTTTCAATTAAATAATTTCATGATTGATCATTAACCATAAGAGAATTGTCTTAAAAAGTTGTAATATTTTCAATCTGTGAAGACATCTCAATTTTTCATTTTGTGCCGTAGATTTTCAATTTTTTTGAAGATGATCTTTCATAAATAGCATAGCAAAAAAAACTTGATAAAAATATGATGAAGTGAAAAGAATAATTATATACGACACGTTCTCTTTCCTTCATGAAAGAAGTTGATTGTATAAGTTTTATAAAATAGCAATATGATAAAGTACATTTATCAGTCAACTTACTGAAGCATTCTAATTCCTCACCGAAGCATTCTAATTCTAGTCAGCTTATGGAACAATTTAAACATTCTAATCTACTGAAGCATTTTAATTCCAATTTACTTACTGGATCTATCTAATTACAATATGAATCTTATAAAATTGAAAATAAACAAGAGGTGTGTGACATGAATCCGAATCCACATGTCAAATCCTTCATGATCTAATCTTTAGCTTTTAAGATTTTGGGATATAGATCTAGATACAGATTTAAATGCGGGGACTCGACAAAAAAACCACTAAAAATTTAAAAGTATAGCCTTAAAAATACATATATATATATATATATATATATATATATATATATATATAAATATGAGACATTTATGGAAAACTATATTAGATGCATCAAACATAATATTTGGATCAATGTTATAATATTATTTGTCATTTAAATAAATATTGTATCCATTTTGACATTTATTATGTATTTTTGATTGAGATAACTTACTTGGTTAGATAACTTACTTTAGCACTTAAATTACACGGGCGTTTAAACACCCCCTTAACATCTTTGAAGTGAATTAAATGCAACCCTAAAAGATGACGTGGCAAAGAGAGTGAGTTCACTCACCTAATAGCGTGTGAAGGAATTAAAAAAGAAAAATAAAATAAAATCATACACATGTCATTTTTTTATAGGTCAATATATAATTAATATTTTAAATATTATTTTCTTAATTATTAACTTTTATTAAACTATATGAATTTTCTTATTGGCCCACAAAACTTTTAATTTTTTTTCTCTTTATTTTATTGTCTTCCCCAATAAGCTTCTTCTCCATTGAAGCATCCTTTTTTCCTCCATTTTCATCTTCAACTCTACCAACTACTTCAATTTCACCATCTCTTTAGTAATCCACAAAATCCAACACCAACATCTTATTATTGACGTCAATTTCACACATATAAATTTTATCAATTTTTATCGGAGCTAAAAAAACTTGTTGGTTCACCGAATAAGACGAACAAAGAAGAGAAACATGAGGTGTGGTGGAGCTCGTTGAAAAATATAAATAGGAAAAAAATGAACAGTTAAGAGCTACAGAAATGGTGAAGAAGAAGGAAGAAGAAAGAAGTGAAGGGCGTAGGTGGGGGCTGGGTATGGGGGGAAATAAAAAGGGGGTGGGGGGGGGGATTAAAAATGGATTCACATTTTTAATTTTAAGTTTAGAAAATGCACTTAGTGTAAATTAATTTTAAGAAGTGTTAAAGAAAAAATTGTTAAAATAATTAATAAAAAAATTAATCAACGACGTGGTGCTGACATGGCTATGTTGTGGCACTTACATGACTATGATGTGGCAAGTGAGAGTGGTATAATAATCTCAGGGTGGTTTTTAATTCACTTCAAAAATGTTAAGAGGTATTTAAACGCCCGTGTAGTTTAAGTGCTAAAGTAAGTTATCTGACCAAGTTCAGGTTTTTTTTTTTTTTTTTTTTT
>JAJONR010005203.1:0-33125 GCA_029582245.1 Solanum etuberosum | reverse complement strand
AATAACCATGCATAGAACTCAATACTTGGAACTCAACAACTCCAGAACTCAAGGAGTCAATGATACTACTCATCTCAAGAATGCTCGACTCGGAGGGTTCATGCGGAATTATAGGCATGAACTACTCAACTCAAGGACTCAATGATACTTCTAATCTCAAGACTGCTCGACTCATAGGGGTTCACGCAAAATTATGGCATGAACTACTCAACTCAAGGACCTTCATAGGTAACATGTGGTTGTCCCATGATTAGAAATATAATCCCAAAATGATTAGGAACTCAATACTCAAGACTTAGAACATGAAGATACTACTCCTCTCCAAGAAAATTAAGTTATGGAGTTCACGCGGAATTATGGGCATGAACGACTTGACTCAAGGATCTCAATGATAATGTAGACTCACGAATACATTCTCCTCCTTCTCAACCTCACGTACTCAGTCTTGAAACAATTTAAAATTTATTGTAAAAGACTCCTCAAAAAGACTCAAAAGGACTTTCTCAAACTTTACTCAAATCGATAGTTGATCTTGAAGGATTCACAATTTAACTCAAAGACTATCTTGAACTCTACTTTTGACTCTTCCTTAAATTTGAATTATAAATTCAAGGATCATGACTTGATATATAGGATTTCTTGATGATTGGATGTAGGTTGGATAGTAAAAATCACTAAGAGAGTGAAGACATGTTTTGAAAGATCGAATACGGAAAGAAGAATGGAGGCGGAAAGGACCTGACATCCCAGGCGTACCGCGCTAGCCCTCATGTGACTGAGGCTGGTCTGGGCTGCACTGCAGGCGCAAGTTTCAAGCCCCTCAGGCGCTACAGGGGCGGCCGCCCCATCCACGTTCTAGACGAATCCGATGAACTTTTCTTCAATTTTTCCAACCCTACCTGATCTAAACTCGAATGATTTCCTCAAAACTCTTTTGGATCCTTAAACCAAACCTAATTACAGTGAATTCTACACCAAAAACCCACCAACAAAAACCCTTATTCACAACTCTCACCTCAAGAACTCAACAAGAAATTCATTATCACAAAACGAAGAACAAAACTTCAAGAACTCAACAAGATTATCAATATACTCAATCTCATGTATGATAGTCGTAGAAAAAACTCATAATTGGCGTGTGGGAAAATAAACTCAATACTATGGAAGCTTGAATACCTCTTAGGATAAAATCCTTGGCGAAATCCCTCGAAGAATCACAAAAATCTTGAACGCTCTTCCGTTTCTCCTATTTTCCTCTTCTTGAACTCCTCTAAAAACCCTAGGCGTATTTTAGGAATAACTAAAACTGATTGCCATCAGTTTAGACTCCTAAAACCTTAAGAAATCTTTTTAAATCTGATTGAGTAAGGAAAATACCGAAATACCCCTCATATTTTCGGGTAACTTTTCTTATTTGGACAGCCCGACTTCAAACAGGCATATCTCCCTCATACGAGCTCAAAAATTAGCAAACTTGGCGGCATCGGAAAGAAGATTCCAAGACCTTTCATTTGATATCTTATGGGTCTCCTAACTCATCATGTCCTAAAAGTTATGGTCGTTTGAAGTTGATCCAAAACTTTAAAAGAACTTAGGAATGACTTGAATGAACTCTCTTCTAAAACCCTAAGCGTATTTGGATTTATGAAAACTGACCCAAATCATATTTGTCCCCAAATTATTACTCAAATTCGTGTTAAGCTGATTGGGTAAGGAAAAGACCAAAATACCCCTCATATTTTCGGGTAACTTTCTTTAATTGGATAGCCTAAATTCAAACGGGCATATCTCCCTCATACAAGCTCAAAAATTAGCAAACTCGGCGGCGTTGGAAAGAGGATTCCAACATCTTTCATTTGATATCTTATGGGCCTCCTAACTCATCATGTGCAAGAAGTTATGGTCGTTTGAAGTTGACCCAAGACTTAAAAGAACCTAGGAATTACTTGAAGGAATTCTCTTTAGTTCTTTTTGGAACTCAAGGTGCTACATCTAGTGACCTTAAAACTTAAGAAAATTTTAAATTTCTCGGTAAAATATTACTTACAATGAAGAATGGTTCGGGTCTTAGCTCAAAAAATTTCTGGGGTGTTACAGGAGGCCCTTATAAAGGTTTCTCAAAAAAAAATTAATGCTCTGAGGCGCCAGATCTATGGTCTAATACAGACGAAAAACCAAGAAAATAGTGTAATTCTTAAAAGTGGGCTTGTAAACGCAAAAATATGCTTGAAAAAAAATGGTGGGATATACGTAACTCTTACCCAACTCATTACAAAAGTCCTCATAAATCCTAAAAGTGGTCTTGTAAATGCGAAATTATACCTGAAAAAATGGTAGGACTATACGTAACGTTTCCCCAACTCATTATGGAGGTCCTCATAAATTTTTATAGAAAAATATTTTGGGTGCTCCGAGGTGCCACATCCATAAGCAAATACATATGAAAAACTAAGAAAGTCGCGTAATTTCTAAGAGTGGCTAGTAAATGTGAAAAATTACCTGAAAAAAATGATGGGACTGTAGGTAACGTTTCCTTAACTCATTGCGAAGGTCCTTAGAAAGATTTTTCAGAAGAAAAAAAAATTGGGAGCTCCGAGATGCTAAATCCATGGGCTAACACACATGAAATTCAAGAAAGTCACATAATTCCCCAAAAGTTGGCTATTAAATATGAAAATATGCCTGAAAAATGGTGGGACTGTACGTAACGCTTCCCCAATTCATTATGGAGGTCCTAATAAATCTTTTTGAGAAATTGTTTTTGGGTGTTCTGAGGCGCCAGATCCATTGGCTAATACACACGAAAATAAACAAAGTCGTATAATTTCTAAAAGTTTGCTTATAAATGTGAAAAATATGCCTGGAAGAAACAGTGGGATTGTACGTAACGCTTCCCAACACAGTATAGAGGTCCTAATAAAAAACTTTCAGAAAAAATATTTGGGTGCTCTGAGGTGCCAGATCCATAGGCTAATACACAAGAAAAATAAAGAAAGTCACGTAATTCCTAAAAGTTGGCTTGTAAATGTGAAAATCTGCCTGTAAAATGATGAATCGGTACGTAACGCTTCCCCAACTCATGACTCATGACTGAGGTCCTTATAAAGTTTTTTCAAAACAATTTTTTTGGTGTTCCGAGGTGCCTGATCCAAGGGCTAATATACATAAAAAACTAAGAAAGTTCAATAATTCCTAAAAGTTCTTATAAATGCAAAAATATGCCTAGAAAAATTGTGGGACCAGACGTTACACTTCCCCAACTCATTTCTGAGGTCCTCATAAAGTTTTGTTCAGAAAAAAATTTAGGGTGCTCCAAGGCGCTAGATCTATGGGCTAATATATACGAAATAAAAGAAAGTCGTGTAATTCCTAAAAGTTGGCTTGTAAATACAAAAATCTGCATAAGGTCTATTGCCTCGTCTTATTTCCCAAAACCAATCAGGTTTTATTAAAGGGCGGAGCATTACAGAAAATGTTTTGTTAGCTCAAGAGATTATCACTGATATCAGAAAGAGAGTAAATCCTGATAATGTGGTTATAAAGAATGACATGGCAAAGACATATGATAGAGTGGATTGGACTTTTCTAATTAAAGTAATGGAGAAGATGGGTTTTGATAGTAATATGGTGGATAAGATATGGAGGTTGATAGCAAATAATTGGTATTCGGTTATTATAAATGGTCAAGCACATGGATTTTTTCATTCAACTAGAGGTGTCAAACAAGGGGACCCATTATCCCCTGCCCTTTTCATTATATCTGCAGAAGTATTGGCTAGATCTTTTAATGCCTTATTTAGCAATGATGACTTCAAGAGTTTTGCTTTACCTAAATGGAGTGAAACATCAATCATCTATCTTATGCTGATGATACTATTATATTTGGGTCACCGGACAAAAAGACAGTACAATTGATCATGGAAACATTAGGTGAGTATGAGAAACAATTTGGACAGATGATAAACAAGAACAAAAGCTCTTTTTACATGTTCCACAAAACTCCAAATACTATAAGTCAACAAATTGAGGTATGTACTGGTTTCTCTAGAGGTAAATTTCCTTTAATTTATTTGGGGTGTCCTATTAGCTATAATAGAAAAAGGAAGAACCATTTTAGTGAATTGCTTGAAAGGGTGCATGACAAATTACAAGTTTGGAAAGGAAAGCTCCTATCTTTTGGTGGTAAATTTATTCTGATTAACAATGTTCTGAATAGTATCCCTGAATATTTATTATTTGCCATAAGTCCTCCAAAGTGTGTAACCATGATATGCATAAAAATATTTGCAAGGCATCCAGCCGATCCTTACCCTTCCAAGTGATACAAAGTACACCACACTTTTTGATCAGGTTTACTTTTAGGCATGCTTTGTTTGCTTTGCTTTTGTTCTTCGGACACATTTGGCATGGTGCTAGAACCTTGTTCAGAGTTGTTTTTGCTGGTATTGACCAAGAGCAGAGCCAAGGAAATAGGGAAGTCCGTCATAGAGCAGTCGACTAGAAGTAGAAGATTGCTGGCCTGAGAGAAGGCGACCTCTCTCGGGAAAGATGGCCCAATTTCTCTTCTTTTTTTTTGATTTCAGCTTTTTTTTCCAGGGGTCCAGAAGGCTAAAATGTGGGGGAGAAGGAAGCCGAACCTCTAATCGACCTGCATAGTCTTCTTTTTTCTCTCAAATAAAAACCTCATTGGTGCCAAGCGTGAGGGGAGAAGGAAGTCGGACCTCTAATCGATCCCATTGAAGCAAGTTCCTATGGAATTTCAAAGAAACTAGTTATAATAAGCATTGGGTTTCTTGGTCTGATATGTCTGTTTCTAAGGAAGAAGGGGGATTGGGATTTAGGTCGTTGTTTGATGTTTCTAAGGCTCTATATGCAAAATTGTGGTGGAATTTTAGAACACATAAATCAATGTGGGCAAATTTTATGTGGAACAAATATTGCAAAAGACAAAGACCACATATAGTGGAATGGAGGGGTGGATCTCAGACTTGGAAGCACATGTTATATGCTAGGAATTATATTGACCAAGAGATATGATGGGAACCAAAATGTGGTCACTCGAGCATTTGGTTTGACAACTGGACTAAATTTGGCGCTCTACATTACATTCTGCCAATTACTAGGTCTAACACTTTCCAGTTGGAGGATGTCAATCAACTGAGATCAGGAAATGGTTGGAATATAGAGCTGCTCAATCAAGTCTGTCCTGAAGAAGTTTCTAACCACAATATTCAAAAGTTGGGAGTAGGTCAGGTCTCTAATATATGGGATAAACCTTGGTGGATGTTAAGTGAATCAGGTATATTTTCAGTCAAGTCTGCCTGGAATTTGATGAGACAAAAAAGAAAAGTTCAGGATGTTTTCAAAGTGTTTTGGGTTAAAGGAGTACCTCTTAAAGTCTCTTTATTTATGTGGAGACTTTGGAAACAAAGGATACAAATTGGAGAAGTTCTTGTGAAGATCAGAATTAGGGATGAGGTTATTTGTTGTTGTTGTGAAGATGGCTATCAGGAAACATTTGAACATTTATTTGTCAAGTGTGCAATAGCCAATAGAATACGGAAAACCTTTTGCTGATGCTGCTGGAATTTCTGGGCCATTTTGGCAAATTAAGGATACCATTTATAAATGGTGGGAAGCTGATGGAACTCCTAAATTAAAACGACTATATGAAGCAGTCTCAATGTTTATATTGTATCAGATTTGGAAAAGAAGAAATGTAATCTACCATGAAGGGAAGATGTCCTATGTGGGTATGGTGTTGGAAATTACCAGGAATATTCATCTGCTTGCTAGGGATGTCTTTCCATGGCTTCATAATATTCCTAATAACTGGGAATTAATGGTGAAATTCTTTGAAGAGTATACCTCTAACATTGGATGCACGGTGATATACTGGAAATTCCCTTTGATGGGTTCGTATAAATGTAACTCTGATGACGCAACAAACGGCAATCCTGGACCTAACTCTGCTGCATTTTGTATTAGAAATGGAGAAGGTGATTTGATATTGTAACACCACGTATTTGAGAAAATACAAAAATACAGCTTTCCATGACCAGGTGCAAGAACCACGGAAGGGACCGACGGTTCGTAGTCTGACACATGGTCCGTATGTGGTGTCTGTCGTTGGGCACCAAATGTTTATGGTCTCTGACCCCACCCACGGCCTATGGACCGTAGGTGAGGGTCAGTAACCAATTGGAGGGAAATGGTTGTTGGGTCAACTTAAAACTGTCATATTTTTAAACACAAAATGAATGTGGCCCATGACCTATCAAATGAAAGATAATTCAATCCTCTTTCCAACGCCACCGAGTTTGCTAAAATCCCATCTCAGAGTAAAAAGTTATGCTCGTTTTAGTGAAACCCTGTCGGGAAGAGCTTGACCGACGACCCCTACCTACGATTGGTAGGTCAAACGACCGCTAGTAGGTCCCTCCGTGGATGGCCTTCGTGAGCTTTTAAGTTAGGGTCATTTAGGTCTTTCTCATATGCGTTGGGGCCCTTAAACTAGGTCATTTAATGCCTAAACATCATTTTACTCAGTCTAAGCCTAATAAATTAGTCAGACTTACCCAGAAAGCTCATTCTCCAAAATTCACCAGAACCTACAGCGAAAAAGAGGAGAAAGAGTCGACCAAGCCCTCAAGAACACGCGACAGGTTTTCTTCAGTTCCAGCCATGAAATCGAAGGATTTCTCCGTAGATTTCGTCACCAGTATATGGAATTTAACTAGTGGGTTCCTTTCATCCACTAGTCCCTAGAATTTATTCAGATTCTTGATTCGTTATATCTTGCTTAGACTTAGGGGTTTTAAAACCTTAGATATTTGTTGTGATTTAGATGTTATAGAATTCTTAATCAGATTATCATGTTTTCATGAAATCGTTGCTTAGTTCCTCGCATGAAACTCAGAACACTAGTCATGTAGATTCTCTTAGTTCATGAATTGCACTTGCTAGGTCAGTTAAACAGATATACATGCTACAGTTTCAAATGTTTCATTGTCAGTACCTAAATGTTGCATTCTCAGATTTGCATGTTAGAATATCGAGCTATCCAGTATTTCAGTTATGTTGAGTCATACACATTTCCAGTTGTGAGTAGGCTTAGCACAGAGTTGGACTAGGGTTCAGCGTACCCCCATAGTCCCAGAACTACGTGCCCCCGTAGGTTTTTAAGTCCCCTCTGTTGGGCATGAGATTTAGTGATCACACCAGTCATGCCTTTATACCCTTGGCAAGGTATAATGGGTCCTCTTGATGGGGCTTATACATCGGACTCCGCGCTTAGCTCACGTGGTTTTATGTCGGTTAATAGTAGCTCCCACAGTCAGACTCTAGTGCATTTGACTAGGTTTTCGGTTATACTTAAGTATTCAGTCTTAGTATGTTAAATTCATGATTAGTACTTGGTCATTGCATTTAGCTTGCTTTCAGTTATATTTCAGTATCTATGTTTCTGTTCAGATTATGTCATTGCTCAGTTATGTTTGTTCAGCTTTTATAGTTTGTTCAACTATTATCTATGTCCTGTATGCTCAGTACATTCCAAGTACTGATGCATACTCTGCACTACATCCTTTCATGATGTAGGTTCAGGTGTTCAGCATCCAGATCACGCATAGATCGGTTCCCCATCCGTATTCCGCAACTTCAGTGGTGAGTCCTCATACTTCGAGGACAATAGACATGTCTTTCATATTCAGTCTTTTATTTCAATTTTCAATTTTATTTAGAGTTAGCTGGGGGAATCTCCCAGCAACTCTAGTCAGTAGAGGCTTTTCCGAGATGGTATTAGATTCAGCTTTAGATTTGAGTGACTGTTCAGTATCGTTGAACTCTTAGTAGTTTTATTTATATTTAGATCAGTATTGGGTATTCCCCATCTTTCTGTTATCTCTTGTTTTAGCTTCCGCATAGTATCTCTTTATTCAGTTGTTTCAGTATGCTTATGATATGCCAGCTTCAGGGTTAGCTTGGGGTCACTCGTGTTCCTAAGTCCCGTGTTTACGTCAAGGGGGTAGCCTCGGGGCATGACAAACTTGGTATCAGAGCATTAAGTTCAAGAGTCCTAGGATGTCTGAAAGCCGCACTAAGTAGAGTCTCTTTCATGGGTGTGAAGTGCCCCACATCTAATGAGAGGGAGGCTACAAAGTGTTTTAGGAAAAATGTTACTTTCTTGCTATTCTTATCATGCGTAGGTATGGTATGATCTCCTTTCTAATTCGTCGTTATGCATTTCAAATCATGCCTCCTCGTAGAGCTTATGCATGGAATGCTAATGCACACACTGATAATGCAATTCCTCCAGTCCCGGACCATGAGGTCAGGAATGCAGAATTCCAGAATGTGATCCAACTTTTGGCTCAGAGTGTAGCCAACCAAAACAATCAGCAAGTCCCAGTTCCTACTAATACTAATGGTGCATTAGTGGCAGCTAGAGTTCGAGATTTTATTCAGATGAATCCGCCTGAGTTTCTAGGGTCGCAGATTGGTGAAGTCCCAGAGAACTTTTTTGATGAGGTTAAGAAAATCTTTTGAGTGATGCAAGTGACTGGTAATGATAGGGTAGAGTTGGCATCCTACTAGCTTAAGGATGTGGCTCACATCTGGTTCACTCAGTGGAAAGAAAACAAGGGTGCCGATGCAGCTCCTGTGACTTGGGAATGCTTTACTGGAGCTTTTCTGGCCAGGTTCTTCCCGATAGAGTTGAGGGAGGCTAAAGCTCTGGAGTTCATGAATTTGAGGCAAGGTACCATGTCAGTCCAAGAATACAGACTTAAGTTCACCTAGCTCTCCAGGTATGCTCCACATATGGTTGCCGATCCTAGGGCACAAATGAGTAAGTTTTTGTTTGGGGTATACGACTTACAGAGTGCAGGAATGCAATGCTGCTAGAGGATATGAATATCTCTAGGCTTATGAATCATGCTCAGCAGGTTGAGGGAGATAAGCTTAGGGAAATGGCTGAAGACAACAAGAAGGCTTGAACATGGAATTATGAATAATCTCAGAAGGAATTGAGAGGTGGGAATCACTCACAGTTTCAGAAGAGGTCTCTAGCCCCAGCACCTTCCTCAACTAGCCCTCATCCCCCAGGTTTCGACAGGATCAGAAAGGTAGGGCATCAGGCTCTAAGTCTCAGGGGAGTAATTCAGGTAACAGGACTTTCCCAACTTGTCCAAAGTGTGGTAAGAACCATCCGGGCGAGTGTCTTTCGAGCAAGGAAGGGTTCTTTGGGTATGGTCAGTCTGGCCATAGGTTGAAGGATTGCCTTTATGCCAGGCAGGGGCAAGAAGGTATCAATAATAGGGCTCAATCTACAATTCCAGCAGCACCAGCAGGTCACCCAACTCAACAGGGTGCTTCATCTAGTAAAGGTGGCGGTCAGTGCTAGAACAGAATATATGCTCTCCCAAATCGCCATGACCAGGAAGATTCTTCTGATGTTGTAACTGGTACGTTACGTGTCTTTCATTTAGATGTTTCTGCATTGTTAGATCCAGGGGCAACTCTTTCCTTTTTAACTCCCTATATAGCAGTAAACTTCGGTGTCAGTCTAGAAACTCTTTCAGAACACTCTACGTCTCTACTGGTGACCCAGTTATAGCTAGACGGGTCTACAGAAATTGCCCTGTCATAGTCTCTCAAAAAGTCACCTCATCAAATCTTGTAGAGTTAGAAATGGTAGATTTTGATATCATTCTGGGCATAGATTGGTTACATTTCTGTTATGCCTCGGTTGAGTGTAGAACTAGAATCATTCTGTTTTAGTTTCAAAATGAGCTAGTATTTGAATGGAAGGGTAGTAGCTCAGTGCCTATGGGTTGATTTATCTCTTACCTTAAGGCCAGAAAAATGATTTCCAGGGGGTATATCTATCATTTTGTTCGGGTTAAGGATTCAAACTCCGAAACCCCAACCCTTAAGTCAGTCCCAGTAGTAAATGAGTTTCCAGAAGTATATTCAGAAGATGTTCCCGAAGTTCCTCCTGTAAGGGAAATCGACTTCGGAATAGATCTCTTTCCAAATATGCAGCCCATTTCTATTCCTCCTTACAGAATGGCCCCAGCAGAGCTTAAGGAATTGAAAGAGCAGTTGAAAGACCTTCTAGATAAGGGCTTCATAAGACGTAGTATCTCTCCATGGGGTTCCCCAGTGTTGTTCGTGAAAAAGAAATATGGTTCTCTCAGAATGTGCATTGACTATCGTTAGTTGAACAAAGTCACCATCAAGAATAAGTATCCCATCCCCAGGATTGATTACCTGTTCGACCAACTACAGGATGCTAGTTGTTTTTTCTAAGATAGACCTCAGATCCGGCTACAATCAACTAAGAGTCAGAGATAGTGACATTTCAAAGATAATTTTCAGAACTCGGTATGTTTATTATGAATTTGTAGTTATGTCTTTTGGACTAATAAATGCTCCTGCAGCTTTCATGGATTTAATGAACAGAACAATATTTGTACTTGTTCTTCATCATCTTTATTGATGATATCCTCATTTATTTTTAGAGTGAGGAAGAGCATACGACTCATCTGAGATTAGTTCTGCAAACTCTCAAAGTTTGCCAGTTATTCGCTAAGTTCATCAAATGTGAATTCTTGTTATAGTCTGTTGATTTCCTTGGTCATGTGGTATCCATCGAAGGGATCGGAGTAGATTCTCAGAATATTGAACCATTACAGAACTGGCCCAGACCCACCTCTCTAATAGATATTAGAAGTTTCTTGGGTTTGGCCAGTTATTATAGGAGATTTGTTGAAGGATTTTCATCCATAGCTTCCCCATTGACCAAATTGACTCAGAAGAAGCTCAAGTTTTAGTGGTCAGATGATTGTGAGAAAAGCTTCACAGAACTAAAGACTAGGTTGACTACAACTCCTGTCTTGACTCTACCAGATGGTTCAGACGGGTATGTAATTTATTGTGATGCATCCAGGGTCGGCGTAGGTTGTGTGTTGATACAGCGAGGTAAGGTCATAACTTATGCTTCTAGATAGCTTAAAGTCCATGAGAAGAACTACCCGACTCATGACCTCGAGCTTGCAGCCGTAGTATTTTCCCTAAATATTTGGAGACACTACTTGTTTGGTGTTCATGTTGATGTATTCATAGATCATAAGCATCCAGAAATAGTTGAATCTTTGTCAGAGGAGATGGCTTGAACAAAGTCACCATCAAGAATAACTATCCCATCCCTAGGATTGATGACCTGTTCGACCAACTTCAAGATGCTAGTTGTTTTTCTAAGATAGACCTTAGATTCGGCTACCATCAGCTCAGAGTCAGAAATAGTGACATTCCGAAGACAACTTTCAAAACTCGGTATGGTCATTATGAATTTGTAGTTATGTATTTTGGACTAATAAATGCTCCTACAACTTTTATTGATTTAATGAACAGAATGTTCAAATAGTATTTGGACTTGTTCGTCATCGTCTATACTGATGATATCCTCATTTATTCTCTAAGTGAGGAAGAGCATGTGACTCATCTGAGAGTTGTTCTACAAACTCTCAAAGTTTGCCAGTTATTCGCTAAGTTCAGCAAATGTGAATTCTTGTTACAGTCTGTCGCTTTGCTTGGTCATGTGGTATCCATCGAAGGGATCTGAGTGGATTCTCAGTATATTGAAGCGGTACAGAACTAGCCCAGATCCACCTCTTCTACAGATATCAGAAGTTTCTTGGGTTTGGCCAGTTATTATAGGATATTTGTTGAAGGATTTTCATCCATAGCTTCCCCATTGACCAAGTTGACTCAGAAGAAGGTCTAGTTTCAGTGGTTAGAGGAGTGTGAGAAAATCTTCTCAGAACTGAAGACTAGGTTGACTACAACTCATGTCTTGACTATACCAGATGGTTCAGACGGGTATGTAATTTATTGTGACACATCCAGGGTCGGCCTAGGTTGTGTGTTGATGCAGCGAGGTAAGGTCATAGCTTATGCTTTGATGAATCTGAGATTTGGACTCATTTAGGGATTTATTTGTATAGGTTTAGTGTTCTCAAATGCTTATTTTGTGCCAATAAATGATGTAAAACCCTTGATTTTTAGGATTATGGATTGAGGAACAATGCAAGGACACTAAGTTACAAAAAGGAATAAAGCGAGCTGAAAGAATGAAGAAAAGAAAGCCTGGTAATCACCAAGTCCACTTGGCGAGTCACCGAATGGCCATTTGACCGCCTAAAGATCCAGTGTGCCAAGCTCTGAGGGTAAAAGTCAAGTTGGTGAGAGAAAAGAGCAGTCAGCGGATTGCCGAGTGGTTTTGTGATGCAGTGTTGGATCGCCCAAAGTTACAGACCTTGAGGATGCTGAATTCCAAGGCAGAAGTGCGATAGAAGTGACCAAAGGGAGACTATAAATACGTTTTTGAACATTTAGTTTAACATCAATTTTCATATCAATTCGTATCTTAGAGTCTATTATTTGAGTTTTGAACTAAGAGACAGTTTTCTCTAGTTTTTCCTAAGCTTTGAAGAATTGAAGTTTTTCACTTTTGAGAAATTTGAAGTGGGTCTTTGATATTTTTCGAATTGGAGAATTGTAAGGACAAATCTACACTTACCCAGTTGATGGATAATCAATTTGGTAACTGTTTTTACCTTTTTATGATGTCTCGCTAAAACCCTAATTCTTGGGGTGTGATTATGGGCTGATTTAGCTTATGGGTATATCTAATTATAAGTTTTTTTTCTATTTAAAAGTGAGTTCAATCATTTATTGAGGATTAATTAAAAATTGTAGTTGCAAATGCGATTCTACCTTTGTTTTCTTACCTTGCTCGAGAGAGAGGTTTTAGAACTAAGGTGTTTGATTGATGGTCTGTGGGTATTGGGTTGACCTGGGTTCAGCTCGAGAGAGTGAATGCTAAACCCTTTTCCACACATTCAGCTCGAGAGAGTGAATGGACTAAGGTGTGGGCTGTTCTTATTTTGCGTGCTTGTTAATGTTTGAGAGAAATCAACTTGATTCGAGGTAAATTGTTCGAGAGAAAATTTATCTCCTCTATAGCCTAGCTTACTCACTAATATTTAGCCATTTCCTAATAGTTGCAATTACCCATTCACCTATAGTAGCCTATAATCGAATCACATCCCAAGAACCCGTCTCATTATTGTTATTTCATATTGTTTGCTGCTGTTTGTAGTTGATAATATTAAAACCAAAACCCCTCCATCTGACATTCGTGTCATCCCCTGATTTGAATGATGTTTTTAGTCGATCATTTTTATTCCTATGACTGATTTGAGCATATTCATACTTCCCTATTGAATCTCAAAGACGTACCGCTCCCTGTGGGATTCGACCCCAACTCATTTAGTTGGGTTTTATACTGACTAGCGATCGTTGACACTTAGAATTGGCTGAAGTGTCGTTGAAACGTTAATAAAAATGGCGCCGCTACCGGGGAGTTGTGTTGTTTGAGAATCTTTGGTGAAGTGGAATTTTGTTCTTTGTAGTCATAGTTGAATCTACTTACTTTAAGTTTTTGTTTGTGTGTTGCTGTTTAAAACAGAGGAAATGAGTGTCAACAGAAGCAATGGTAGCCAAGTGGGCCACCAAGATGACATCGGCAATCTCAATGATGTCAATGAGCCGAATGTTAATGACCCTAATCTTGTTGGTGGAGTTGGTGCCATCCCCTTGCCTCCGGCCAAAGGGAACGCTGTGTTCCACATTACAAGCACCATGTTGCAACTCTTGCAATTGAAAGGGTTATTTGGTAGGCTAGCTCATGAGGATCCCCATGAGCATATAAGGAACTTTGTCGATGTTTGCGGGCCGTTTTCCATCAAGAACATATCTCAAGAGTCGGTCCGGTTGAGGTTGTTCCCATTTTCTCTAATGGGAGAAGCATGTAAATGGTTGGCAGAGCTGCCAAGAGATTATATCACTTCGTGGGAAGAGCTTGTTATCACATTTCAAGTGCAATTTTTCCCTCCTTCGAAGATGATGACTCTTCGGGACAGTATTCAAAGCTTCAAGCGTCTAGATGGTGAGCCAATTCATGAGACTTGGCTAAGGTTTAAGAAGATGGTGCTGCAATACCCAACTCATGGGTTACCCGAAAATGTCCTGCTGTAGTACTTTTACCGAAGTCTTGATTCGATAAAAAAGGGAGTAGCTGACCAACCTTCTCCGGGAGGTTTAATGCAACAACCTTACATTATAGCATCCCAGCTCTTGGATGGTATGACAAAAATTAACCGGGCATGGTATACCCGTGAAGATCAGGTCTCCCCTCTCACTTTTAAATTGACAAAGGAGCAGCTTGAAAAAGATCAAGAGAGGGACAACGACATGGCAAAGTTAATGACCCAACTTGACATCTTAGCCAAGAACGTCATGGGTGCTGGTGCTAGAAGTGTAAATGTTGTCGGTGTTGGGGGTGTAAATCCCAAAGAAGCCAAGTTTAAAGCATTATACAATGAGGAAGTAAACTTCCTAGCCAACTAAGGTGGAGGATATCGTGCTAACTACCCAAGACAGGGTGGTAACCAACGTTGGAACAAAGACGAAGGCTGGAGAGATCGTGATAGAGAGTAGAGGGATCGTAACCCCACTTGGAAGGAAAGGGATGGGGAGAAGGATAGGTATGTTCCTCCCCACGAGCGTCAAAAGCCCAAAGATTCTGAGGGTGGCCGTTCTGAGGATATGCTCTCGCGTATTCTCAACAAGTTTGAAGGGTCTGATAAAATTTTAAAGGAGATGAAGGAAGATGTATCAACCCTTAACCAGACGGTGACTTCCCATTCCATCTCTATCAAGCAGTTGGAGATCCAAATGGGTCAAATTTCTTCTCATTTAAACCCGAGACAAAAAGGGGGGTTGCCTAGTGATACTATGGCAAACCCCAAAAATGAAGTTTGAGCGAGGACTTGTGTCGTGCCACGACGTTAACTAAGGCGCTGCTTGGGAGGCAACCCAAGTTTTTATTTGCTTTCTTTTGTTTTTGGAATAATCGTGTGTTGATTATGCAGGTGAAAAAGTGGAATGTGTTTGAAGGAGACATGTTGGAGAACAAAATGTCCAGTTGGCGACTTGCCGAAGAGGTTGGCGAGCCCGACCTGCACCGCCGTTGGGCCCATGGACAAGTTGGCGAATTATCGAACAGGTCGGCGAGCTTGATCTTTACCGCCGTTTGGAGCCCCACGATAATTGGAGGTCCTGTAAAACTTGGCGAGGTGAGTACCTACTCGGCGTGTGGCCGAGTGGGTCGGCGAGGTCGACTAACATCGTTGAAAGGGCGCGAACTGAACAGTTTTAAAAGGTCAAAGGTTTAAACTTTCAAACTATTTCACATTCCCTCACTTTTTAACTTCATCCAATCGCACTGATATTATATCTTTCCTATATTTTCATATTTTACCAGTTTTGGTTGGTCGATCTTGTGTTCGGAGTTGGAAATCTTTGTTGCCTAGCTTTAAAAATTCATCTTTCGGCATAAAGGTTGATTTTCTGAACCCCGAACTCTTAATTAGCGGTTAAACTCAAATGCATTGCTATAAATTGTGTTGATGTGTGCAAGGACTCTCTGAAATCATTTATGTATGTTTGTGTGCCTATTTTAATTTAGATTTTGTGCCTGCATTGCCTAAATTGTTGATTTCCAGAAATTTCGTGCCTTAAAAATGATCATAAATTGTTGGGTTGTGCTTAATTGTTGTTGGCTCTAGCTGGGTGAAGTCTGAGTAACCCCGTATTGTGCTAAATGACGTGCTTTTCCCAATGATGGAGCGTTTGACGTCATCCCTAAGGGCTAAAGTCATCAAATGGCCAATTTTGGCCAAATCGGGGGAAGTCTGAGTACCCCGGTGGCATGTGTCTAGTGGTTCTGAGCCTAATTGAAGGTGTATGTGTTTTAATTTTGTTTTCAGGAGTTGCGGCGTTGAATTTAGAAGTTGGGGTTGAAAATGGCACGTTGGACAGTTTGGCGAGCTGGGTCGAGCTCGCCGAACCACTCAGCGGTTCACCGAGTCCCCTAGATCGCCTTTAATTTCATGCTTTAAGTGATTTTGGTTCTGTAACTTTCGGCTAGAAGCCTGAGATCGCTGAGTGCACTCGGTGATTCGCCGAATGTCTTCCTTGATCGCCCTTTCTGTGCCCCTAACCCCTAAAACACATTGTAACTTTCGGTGGGTTTGTCTGTGCTCACCGAATGATGTCGCCGATTGGCCAAAAGGCCCTTCTCATCGCCGACATGCCATTTTTCTGGGAAAGTTTCGAGCCAGTCCTTTTGTCAAGCCCGATCTGGCTCACCGATTGGTTCGGCGAGTCTTTTTGCAACCTGTTTTCTAAACTTTTCCTAAACTCTTTCTAACTCTTGTGTTGTGTTTTGCAGAAATGGCGAGACCAAAGGTAGCAGGACGAGACATGCCGCCCCGCAAGAGGGCAAAAGGAATCACCATGAATGAGGATGCAGCTGCATCCCGGGCAAAGGCTACCAAACTTCCTACCATAGGTGGGAAGGGAAAAGGGAAAGGCAAGGCACCTGCTCCTGCATCACCAGAGGTCAGCTCTGATAGTGACCGTATATATGCCACTCACCTCACCTTTTCTGAGAGTGAGGGTGAGCACCAGGATCCTCAGGCTACCATTTCTGAGCCTGAAGATAAGCTCATGTTAGCCCAGAGAGTGGAGCTGCGATCTAAGAGATTGAATGATACATCTAGGATCAGGACTCCCCAGGCCACTACTCCTCCTCCAGTTCCAGATCAGGCCGTAGTCCCAGCACCACCTGCACAAGGTCCTCCTCCCCAGTCTGTGAACAGACTGAAGACTGAGGGATTGAGGACCATCATTGAAGAAAAGAGGCTATCTACTGATGGAGTAATAGACCGGTACCCGGAGATTATGAGCTGCTTGAGGGCCCACAAGTTTTAGAAATTCACTAGATCCTGGGGCCCTTACATTCCAGATTGGGTCCGGGAGTTTTACTCAGCATATGGTGATCTGGTCCCTAAGGGAAAGAAGAAGGACAATGCTTTCAGACCGTTAGGGTCCTTAATGGTTCGATGGAAAGAAGTGGGATGCCGCAGAGATCACATCAATGTTGTGTTTGATAGAGGCGCAAGGTCTGACTACCCGAATTCGACCACAACCACGACACCTCTGGATGATCTCAAGGGATAGCTTGCACCCCACATTTTTGACACCACCCTGGGGTGGATTGAGGAAGGAGTCAAGATAGAGAAGAAGGACTTAAATGTAGCTGCATGGTACTGGTTCAGATTCATCAGTAGCTCCATCATGCCTTCACAGAATGAGTCCATCCTCCACCATCCAAAGGCGACATGTCTTGGGTCGATCATAGCCCGGAAGAGCATTGACATGGGACTCATCATTGAGCAAAAGATAGCCATGAGGGCGAAGCAGTACGAAATGTCCCTACCCTTTCCGATCCTGATCACAGAGCTATGCCGGCATGCGGGAGTTCCTCATGATGAGAAGAGGGACATAGAGGTCACCCCCACATCCTCCACAGACATCAGGCGTATAGAGGCCGAGTACACTCGGGAGGATGCAGACAGGAGGAGAGCAGCTCCGGTGGACACATCCCTGGAGGTAGATGTTGAGATGATACCTGCAGAGGCAACTTTTCCTACTCCGGCCTCCGGTCCCTCAGGTATATTTGCTTCCACTTCCTCCCAGGCTCTTGGTACTTCTACTGCTTCCCAGCCCACCTGGATTATTTAGGCCATGAATGGGACACTTAGCCTATTCTGCTGATGTACGAGCGAACCGATTGGAGGTTGCGGTACCATGGATGATCGAGGCCGCCATCCTAGCTGCATTGACACCCCTCCGGGCATCTATTGACACCCTCACTGCGAGATTAGAGACTTGTGAGAGTCGACAGGGGGCTACGTCAGAGGTTACGACTTTGAAAGCTGAGGTTGCAGACTTGAGGAAGGATGTGGACTATCTAAAGTCTACAACTTCACTACTTTATTTGAGGCATCCGAGACTGAGGATGCTCCAGCTAGTTCTGAGATTCCTCCGGCTACCACCGGAGATGCACCTATGGGGGATGTGGCAGCTGAGGCATCAGAGGTGGAGACCGATGAGGAGCAGCTTGGGGAGCGAGATGCTGCCGTATATGATGATCTTGCTGATCTAAAGGATGCGATGTTTGAGACGGACCGCCAGACCTCCTTGAGAGAAACCACTATGGCTGACCCTAGTGGAGCTGGTACTTCTAATGTTACACCGGGCATTGATGCCCAGACATATGGAGTGACTGTGTAGACAGGACCCTTCTTTACCTCCCACTCTGTCATTTTTATTGACTTTGTTTATTTTGTTGCATTTGAGGACAAATCGCTTTTATTTGTGGTGGGGAGAGGTATTTCCATACTACATCTTGTGATTATTATTTTTTATATATTGGGTTTTTGTGCTGTAAATTGTGTTTTGACATTGTTTTGTGGATGTTTGAGCTTATGGCTCCTTGTTTTGATTGTAAATGGTTTTGACCCTTCCAAAAAATTTGCCACCTCTTGTTTTGTGTTAATGTGGTTGTTCTTTTGCAAATTTGAGTATCGGTCATGATCAATACCGATGACTTGAAGAGTGCTCTTAATCGAACAACAATGAAAGCCCTGCTACGATGAGGCCAAATGAAGTTGCATAGATCATATGTGAACTTTTTGCATCTCGTTGTGACTAGCCAATTACCGAATGATCTCTTGTGATGAACATTGCACACTAGCGAAAGTGTGGAGTCTTGTTTGATAATGGTGCCAATGCCTTGTATGATGAGCTTACCGTGAACCTTGTGTGATGACACCTAGAATTTGCCCCGTTGGTCCGGCTGGCTAAGTGATGCAAGCTCTTGAAATGATCTTAGTTAACAATTTTTAAGAGTGAAACAATTTGAAAATATACCTCTTTTATGGACAACCTTGTGAGATGTGTGAACCTTGCTTGAACCCCTTTGAGCCTTGTCCTTTTCTTGGAAGAAACTTGATGAAATTGAAACCCCTCTATATCCATTCACCCATAAGCCTCATCAAAGTGTGGTGTGTTTGAATAGCCAAATTAGGCCAAAAGCCTAAGTTGGGGGTGTGGTGAAAAGAGAAGGAAAATCAAGAAGTGTGAAGAAGTCCCCCTTGATCCATGGACTTGAAAAAGATGGAACCCCTCCATACAAAAAAAAAAGAGAAAGAAAAGAAGAATGAAAAAGAAAAAGAACGAAAAAGTTGTGAAATAAAGTTGTGAAAGTTGCAATAGAAATGGGGTGTCCGGTAGTCCATGAGAAGTGAATAACGGCATGAATTTTGAGCATGAATGAAAATGCTGAAGAAAAGGAAGGAAAGTTGTTCACACCATATTTCATGAGGATAGCAGCCACTGAGCCTAAATGACCATACCTTTACACTCAACCCCGTTACAAGACTTCAAAAGACCTTTTTGATCTTGAGTGAGCTGAAACAAATGTTGGCTAGAAAATAAGGGAAAACCTATGGGTGAAGTCATGCATGTGTTCATCTTTTTGAGTGTGAGAGTTGTTTGTGATTCCAGAGCTATAAATTGTTGAACAATTGTGTATGAATATGGAATCATCTTTGTGTGAGGGCATTTGAGTACCTTTGTTGAGCTTGAACTTACATTTGAAGCAAGTATTGTGAACTTGAGAATCTTTGATAATGGTGAGTCACAACTTGAATCTTTGAGTGCACAATTGATCCTTGTATGAGTAAGTTGAGTCTTGTTGTTTGCATTCATGATTGAGTCTTTTGTAGCACTGTTTGAGACATCCTTTTTGAATTGCTGAACTTGACTTTTACTTGAAGACAAGAAAAAGTTTTAGTTGGGGGTGTTGATGAGTCCGAGATTTGGACTCATTTAGGGCTTTATTTGTATAGGTTTAGTGTCCTCAAATGCTTATTTTGTGCCAATAACTGATGTAAAAGCCTTGATTTTCAGGATTATGGATTGAGGAACAAAGAAAGGACACTAAGTTGCATAATGGAACAAAGCGAGCTTAAAGAATGAAGAAAAGAAAGCCTGGTGGTCGCCAAATGGCCATTTGACCGCCTAAAGTTCCAGTGTGCCAAGCTCTGAGTGTAAAAATCAAGTTGGCGAGAGAAAGGAGTAGTTGGTGGATCGCCGAGTGGTTCCATGATGCAGTGTTGGATCCCCCAATGTTAAAGACCTTGAGGATGTTGAATGCCAAGGTAGAAGGGAGATTGAAGTGACCAAAGGGCGGATCGTCGAGTGGTTCGGTGAGCCCGACTTACTTCGCTGAGTGACTCTTCGCAGCACATTTTTGGCGACTATAAATACGTTTTTGAACATTTAGTTTAACATCAATTTTCATATCAATTCGTATCTTAGAGTCTATTATTTGAGTTTTGAACTAAGAGACAGTTTTCTCTAGTTTTTCCTAAGCTTTGAAGAATTGAAGTTTTTCACTTTTGAGAAATTGGAAGTGGGTCTTTGATATTCTTCGAACTGGAGCATTGTAAGGATGAATCTACACTTACCCAGTTGATGGATAATCAATTTGGTAACTGTTTTTACCTTTTTATGATGTCTCGCTAAAACCCTAATTCTTGGGGTGTGATTATGGGCTGATTTAGCTTATGGGTATTTCTAATTATAAGTTTTTTTTCTATTTAAAAGTGAGTTCAATCATTTATTGAGGATTAATTAAAAATTGTAGTTGCAAATGCGATTCTACCTTTGTGTTCTTACCTTGCTCGAGAGAGAGGTTTTAGAACTAAGGTGTTTGATTGATGGTCTGTGGGTATTGGGTTGACCTGGGTTCAGCTCGAGAGAGTGAATGCTAAACCCTTTTCCACACATTCAGCTCGAGAGAGTGAATGGACTAAGGTGTGGGCTGTTCTTATTTTGCGTGCTTGTTAATGTTTGAGAGAAATCAACTTGATTCGAGGTAAATTGTTCGAGAGAAAATTTATCTCCTCTATAGCCTAGCTTACTCACTAATATTTAGCCATTTCCTAATAGTTGCAATTACCCATTCACCTATAGTAGCCTATAATCGAATCACATCCCAAGAACCCGTCTCATTATTGTTATTTCATATTGTTTGCTGCTGTTTGTAGTTGATAATATTAAAACCAAAACCCCTCCATCTGACATTCGTGTCATCCCCTGATTTGAATGATGTTATTATTCGATCATTTTTATTCCTATGACTGATTTGAGCATATTCATACTTCCCTATTGAATCTCAAACACATACCGCTCCCTATAGGATTTGACCCCAACTCATTTAGTTGGGTTTTATACTGACTAGCGATCATTGACACTTAGAATTTGATGAAGTGTCCTTGAAACGTTAATCATGCTTCTAGAGAGCTTAAGGTCCATGAGAAGAACTACCTGACTCATGACCTCGAGCTTGCAGCCGTAGTATTTGCCCTAAAGATTTGGAGACACTACTTGTATTGTGTTCATGTTGATGTATTCACAGATCATAAGAGCCTCCAGTATGTGTTCATCCAGAAAGATTTCAATCTTCGTCAGAGGAGATGGCTTGAATTCCTCAAAGACTATTACATGAATGTGCTTTACCATCCTGGTAAGGCCAATGTAGTGGCTGATGCTCTTAGCAGGCTGTCTATGGACAGTGTAGCACATGTTGAGAAAGAAAGGAAAGAGCTAGCAAAGATGGTCACCCGCTTGCTCACTTAGGAGTTTGTCTTACGGACACATCAGATAGTGGGGTGACAGTTCAGAGTGGGTCAGAATCTTCATTGGTAGCGGAGGTTAAGGAAAAACAACATAGTGATCCTATATTACTTCAGTTGAAAGGTGCAGTTCATCAACAGAAAGTTCAGGTTTTCTCCCAAGAGGGAGATGGTGTGCTTCACTACCAGGGTCGCTTATGTGTTCCTAATATGGGTGAATTGAGGCAGCATATCCTTACAGAAGCCCATAATTCCAGATATTCTATTCATCCAGGTGCTACTAAGATGTACTGTGATCTGTGGAAAGTCTTTTGGTGGAATGGCATGAAGAGAGACATAGCAGATTTTGTGGCTAAGTTTCCTAATTATCAACAGGTTAAGGTAGAACATCAGAAACCAGGAGGTATGAGTCAAGAGATTAACATTCCTACATGGAAGTGGGAAGTGATACACATGGACTTCATTACGGGCTTACCTCGTACTCGCAGACAATATGACTCCATTTGGGTGATAGTGGACATAATAACTAAGTTTGCTCACTTTTTAGCTGTCAAGAATACAGATTCAGCGGAGGATTACACTAAACTCTACATTAATGACATAGTCAGGTTGCATGGGGTTCCTTTGTCTATCATCTCAGATAGAGTTCCTCAGTTTACCTCTCATTTATGGAAATCATTTCAGAAAGGTCTTGGTACTCAGGTAAATCTCAGTACAGCATTTCATCAACAGATGGATGGTCAGGCAGAGCATACCATTCAGACCTTAGAGGACATGTTGAGAGCTTGCGTGATCGATTTCAAGGGAAGTTGGGATGATCACCTACCTCTCATAGAGTTCGCCTATAATAATAGCTTCCATTCCAGTATTTAGATAACCCCGTATGAGGCACTTTATGGGCGTAGATGTAGATCTCCGGTTGGTTGGTTCGAAGTAGGTGAAGCAGCCTTGATTGGACGAGATTCGATTCATGAGGCTATGGAAAAAGTTCAGCTCATCAGAGATAGGCTAAAGACAACCCAGAGTCGTTAGAGGTCCTATGCAAATGTGAGGAGAAGGGACTTAGAGTTCGAAATCAATGATTGGGTTTTCCTAAAGGTGTCACCTATGAAGGGGGTGATGAGATTTGGCAAGAAAGGGAAGCTCAGTCCTATATATGTAGGTCCTTACAGAATCCTTAAAAGGGTTGGTAATGTGGCTTATGAGTTAAAATTGCCAGCAGAACTAGCAGCGGTTCATCCAGTCTTTCACATTTCCTTGTCGAAGAAGTTTGTGGGTGATCCGGCATCAATAGTACCATTAGAGAGTGTGGCTGTGAAGGATAGTATCACTTATTAAGAAGTGCCAGCTGAAATTCTTGACCGTCAGGTTCGTAGGTTGAGAAATAAGGATGTCGCTTCAGTAAAGGTTTTGTGGAGGAGTCAGTCCGTAGAGGGAGCTACTTGGGAAGTAGAAGCAGCCATGAAGACCAAGTAACCTCATCTCTTTTCTTCCGATCCCATTTAAGCTTCAGGTAATAGTTCCTCTCCAGTCTCGATGTTTAATCGTTCATAAATTCAGTCTTAGTATCTTGTCCCTTTAGTTGTTCTTGCATTTCAGCATATTTGCATGTTCTTGGAACTCAGTTCAGTTAGATATCAGTTTCTAGCACTTAGTGGTAGTGATTGCAGCTCATTCCCTCCATACTCAGCTAGTTTAGACTTCATTCGAGGACGAATGTTCCCAAGGGGGAGATATTGTAACAACTCGGATTTGAGAAAATTGAAAAATGCAGATTTCCAGGACCTAATGCAAGAACCACGGAAGCCACCGACGGTCCTTGGTCTGACACACGGTCTGTAGGTGGGGTCCGTCTTTGGACACCAAATGTATGTGGTCTCTGACCCCACCCACGGTCAGCCAGGACAGTCCGTGGTTTGACCTACGGACCGTAGGTGAGGGTCAGCAGCCAATTGGAGGGAAATGGTTGTTGGGTCAACTTCCAACGGTCATATCTTTTAGCAAAAAATGAATTAGGTGGCCCATGACCAATCAAATGAAAGATAATTGAATCCTCTTTCCAATGCCACCGAGTTTTCTAAAATCCCATCTCGAAGTAAAAATTTATGCTCGTTTATTGAAGCCCTGTCGGGCAGAGCTTGACCGACGACCCCTACTTACGGTTGGTAGGTCAAACGACGGTCCATAGGTCCCTCCGTGGATTTAGTACTAGTTTATGATTGATTTAGTATTGAATCAAGATATTATGATGATATTACAGGTTTTCCATGGTTAACCCTAGTCTAATTGATGAAATTGAAGAATGTAGGTTTATGCCTTGTGAAGTTAAATTGAGGATTCATAGGTGATCTTCTAGAATTGATGTCATGTATAGTAATTGTTCAAGAATAGAAGCATGTAAACATTAATTGAAATAGAATAATGTATTTACGATGGATCATGAATAGTAAAGCTTGAGATTGAACCTTTTTGATGAATTATGACTAGAATTGCTTAAAGATAAAGCTTGTGACTTGAATGTCTTGTGATCTAGATATGTATGATGATTGTAAGAAGTAAAGCTTTGAGAGTAAGGCTTGTATTCATGAATGTTGGCCACTAGGGCTTTGAGAGTAAAGTTAATATGATGGATTATGTATGTTTAGGCTTTAAGAGTAAAATCTACATGAGAATAGAAGACCATTGGATAGAATTATGGTGGAAGACCTTTACCTACCTAATCTACCTTATGAATGATAGATTGTATTAAGTGCTAGAATCACGTGAGTTGTGATGGAATCCATGTCTAATGTAGTAATTCTAGATATGTTAATTTGATATGTGCTTTGACCCTAAGAGGGAAAAATATGATATGATGCTTGTTTGTATGAATCTATGTACATGCCTTATGAACACTTTGAGAGTGAAGTGTTAATGATTAGGTTGTTGTTGTGGACTGATTGAAAGGTTATTCTCATGAACTTAATGTGAAAGGTGTTCTCACATAGTAATGGTTCTAGGGTTGAAAGGCTTTTCTCACCTAATTGAACTCAAGGCTAAAGAGCCTTTATATCTAGATCATGGATGGTGATAGTTGCTCACGCATGGTCTAAAGAGTTATTTAATTAATTAACTTGGATTGTTTGTCAAGGAAATCTTTCCATGAAACTTGAGTCAAAATAGAGACTTAATAACTATCTTGTGGGATTTAGGCCTAGCATCGAGTGGATATTGAAATGAGATGGAGGTTCCCACCTAGTTGAGTTTGTGCTTCCAAAATGGAAAACTCTCACGTAGAAGAGTCCAGATTTCCCAATGTATGTCTCATGAGATGGAAGCCTTCACCTAGTGGAGTTTGGGTTTCTAGTAGCAATCTCCATATCCCATAACTACGTGGCCCGTAGGAAATTTAACTAGTGGATCCGACTAAGCTAATAAATCGGTTCTACCTTAGGCAAGTAGACCAACCCTTGACGGTGTAGGTAACACAGGGAGGGATCATGTGATAGCTCACATGTTCTCATTTTGGTTAAGGCTATATCCCAACTACGACAAGATAAAAAATGAACTAAGATGTGCTTGTAGATGCATCTCCTAGAGTTCAAACCTAATGGACTAATACATGCTTGAGGAATCATCTCCTAGAGTTCAAAACCATGATGAACAAAGAGGTACTTAGTGAAGTATCTCCTAGTGTTCAAGATAATATTGAACTTAGACATGATTAAGAAGTATCTCATAGGGGTAAAATTAATAAGGAACTAAGAGTATGCTCAAGGGAGTGTCTCATAGTGTTCAACCTTATAATGGACGAAGATGTGCTTAAGGAAGTACCTCCTAGTGTTCTAAGGTTTTAAAGAGGGGGACTAGTCTCCAACCAAGAAGTATAAGTATGATGACCTATAGAAGTACTTAGTATGGATAGGATTATGGGGTCGTATCCATGCATTGCACAAGTATGACTTAAGGTTACCTAAGAAGTGTTTCTTTTATATGATGTATGTTATGATGGATTGTTTCTATAGTTGCCTTCCATGTTATGTTTGACTAAAGGTGAGAGATTCCCTTGTCTATGAGAAGTAAGCTAATAATGAGATCAAAAGATGATAAAGAGGTATGATGGCCTAAAAGTGGTACTTAGCCTAGGTGGGATTATGGGTCTCATCTATGCATTGCACAAGTATAACTTGAAGGTTACTTATGAAGTTTCTCTCATGTTAAGAGGATTTGAGTATGGACTAAGCTTATGAATATGTGGTATTTCTTATGTTATTGGATTATGCCTTATGTTTACTTATGCTCATACTATGCTTATGTTGGAGATTATGATTATGATTATGTTATTGCCTCTTATGCTCATGACTTATGTCTTATGTTGACTAACACTTTTGTTATGCTCTTATGATGTAATGCTAGCTAACATATTTAGTACATTTTGTACTAACGCATACTCTTACCTACATTCTTATCAAATGTAGGATCCGGCGATATTGAGTTCCATTCTTGAGGATAGGTGTCTAGAAGTGCAAAGCATTTGAAGATTTGGTGAGTCCTCATAGCATCGAGGATAAAGCCACCATTACCTTTATGTCTTTCTTTTATGTCTTAGACTTTTGTATGGGCTGTGTCCCAAGAGTTATTCAAAGTTGCATTAGATGGTTTGAGACAAAGTGTTTTAGACTTCCGCTTGCTTTGATAAAACTTTGATTGAAAAGAATAGTTTTAAAATTCCCATATCATTTCTATGTACTTTATGTTATGATATGCTAACTGGCTTGTGTTAGGCCTTTCGGGGTCTAGTACGCCATGTTACATCTAGGGTGTACCCCTGGGTCTTGACAAAAAAGGAACTAAAAGCTGAAAAAGTGAAGCAAAAGCGATCCCGGTGATCGCCAAGACCACTCGGCCCACCGCCGAGTGGCTCTTTAGCTCGCCTAAAGTTCCAGCATACCAGCCCTGGGGAAGAACCAAGTTGGCGACATAAATGGGCAGTCGGTGAATCACCGATCCACTCCGCGATGGCAACTTTGATCGCCCAAAGTTACAGGACCTGAGATGTTGAGGAAATGGAGATGGAAAAGAGAAAATGGCAGATCGCCGAACCACTCGGCGAGGCGCGACTTATACCGCCAAGTGGACTTTCAGGCATCTTTCTTCTTCTTATAGGGCGTTTAAAGAGCGTGACTCTTTCGTTTAACTAAGTTCCAAAACGCAGGCAACTATAAATTAGATTTTAAAAAGAATTTTGAAGAGTCCAAAGTTCTGAAGTTCCGAAAGTTCCCAGATAGTTTTTGATTCCCAAGTTATAGTTTTAGAGTTTTCTTCTAGTTTTTTTGAGTTCCTATTGAAAACTCTGAGGATTTGTAACTGGTCCTTTGAATTTAACCCTTGGAAAACATTATAAAGGCTTGGAGACTCTTACCCAGCTAATGGCCAATCGAGTTGGTAGTTGTTTTTACCTTTTTATGATTCTTAGCTAAAACCCCAATTCTTCGGGTGTGATCATGTGATTATGGGCTGAATTAGCTTATGAGTATTGTTATTTACTGATTTTAATGCTTAATTGAAGTGGGTTTAATTGATAGCTGTGTTAAAATCTATGAATTGTAGTTGCAAATGCAATTCAAATTTAGAGTTATGGGCTTGCTTGAAAAAGAGTTTTTAGAACCAAAGCTTTCGATTGATGATTGTAGTTATTGGGTTGATACGGGTTTACCTCGAAAGAGGAAATCCTAAATCTGATTCTACCCATCTAGCTCGGAGAGTGGATGAATTAAGGTGTGTGTTGTTCCGATTTGCTAAGCCTGTTGATGTTCGAAAGAAATCACTTGAATCGTAGTAGTTGTTCGAGAGAAAACTACTGTACTGATAGTCTAGCCTACCCACTGATATTTAGGCATTTGTTAGCAATTTCAATTACCCATACAGTGAAATTTGCCTATAATCGATCACATCCTGAGAATTCCTCTCTATATTGTTACTTTCCTCGTGTTTGATTGTGCTGTAGTTGTTAATTGACAAATCAAAACACCCATCTGACATTTATTGTCACCCCCTTTATACTTGTTTACATGTTTACGATAATTTACATTCCTATAACCGGTTAGACCACTTTATACTTCATAACTAAATTTTAAACACGTCCCGCTCCTTATGGGTTCGACCCTAACTCTTCGTTGGGCTTTATACTAATTAGCGATCGTTTACACCTAGAATCAAATAAGGTGCACTTGAAACGTTAATCAATGCCCAACAAATTAAGGAAGAAAATCTCAAGGAGAGATCTAGAGAGGCAAAGAGAGCAAGAATGGATGATGGTAACTATTCACATTCTAGGTCCGGTGGACGGGGTCATTCAAGGTTTCAGTAAAAGTTCTCCGGGCAAGGTTCTTCAAATGCTCCTCCAAGGTCCATAAATTAAAGGGTGTCTAACCCTAAACCTCAAGGAGATGGTAATAGGTCCATGATGCCTACTTGTGCTAAATGTGGAAGAAACCATGAAGGTAAGTGTCTAGCGGGTTTCAATGCTTGCTTTGGGTGGGGAAAGACGGATCACAAGATAAGGAATTGTCCTTTGGTTGCTAAGAATGAAGGAGATAACCGTCGTATGGCTCAACCCAACCCCTCATCCAGTCCCAGTTGTTCGGTTGCAAGTGCTCCTAAGCAAAACTGGTTTTATGCTCTCCAAGCTAGAGGAGATCAAGAGAACTCCCCAGATGTGGTGACTGGTATGTTAAAAGTTTTTAAATTAGATGTGTATGCTTTGCTTGATCCAGGAGCTACATTATATTTTGTAACACCTTATCTGGTCATGAGGTTTGATGTGCTCCCCGATGTGTTATTAGAACCTTTTTCTGTCTCTACCCCTGTTGGTGATTCTATGGTGGCTAAGAAGGTCTATAGAAGGTGTCCCGTTTCCTTATCCCATAGAGTTACTCTTGTTGATTTGGTAGAGCTTGATATGCTAGACTTTGATGTCATCCTTGGGATGGATTGGTTGCATTCATGTTATGCCTCTATTACTTGTAGGACTCGAGTAGTCAAGTTTCAGTTCCCAAATGAGCCTATCCTAGAGTGGAAGGGGGGAAATTCTATGCCTAGAGGTCAAATTGTTTCTTACCTTTAAGCTAGGAAAATGATTTCCAAGGGTTGTATGTATCATATAGTAAGGGTGAGGGATGTGGATTCCGAAGACCCTAGTCTTGAGTCAGTCCCCATTGTCAATGAGTTTCTGGAAGTATTTCCCAATGATATGCCCGGTATTCCTCCAGAAAGGGAAATAGACTTTGGTATTGACCTTCTCCGGGATCCAAAACCTATCTCTATTCCTCCTTATAGAATGGCTCCGGCGGAACTTAAGGAGTTGAAAGAACAATTGAAGGATCTATTAGATAAAAGGTTTCATTCGACCGAGTATCTCTCATTGGGGTGCTCCGGTCTTGTTTGTTAAGAAGAAAGATGGGTCCTTTCGTATGTGTATTGATTATCGACAATTGAACAAGGTGACCATTAAGAATAAGTATCCTCTTCCAAGGATAGATGATTTATTTGACCAACTTCAAGGGGCAAGTCATTTCTCTAAGACTGATCTCCGGTCGGGCTATCACCAATTGAGGGTGAAAGAAGAAGCTATTCCGAAAACGTATTTTAGGACCCAATATAGCCATTATGAGTTCTTGGTGATGTCCTTCGGTTTGACTAACACTCCAGCGGCGTTTATGGACTTGATGAATAGAGTGTTTAGACAATGTCTTGACATATTTGTGATCGTGTTTATTGATGATATTTTGATCTACACAAGGAGTGAGAATAAGCGTATTGATCATTTGAGAATTGTATTGCAAATCCTTAAGGACCAACAACTTTTTGCAAAGTTTAGCAAATGTGAATTTTAGTTGAGGTCTGTGGATTTCTTAGGCCATATTGTTTCAAGCAAAGGTATTGAAGTGGATCCAAGTAAGACGGATGCGGTCAAGAGTTGGCCTAGACCTCTATCACCGACAGATATTAGAAGCTTCTTGGGTTTGGCCGATTATTATAGAAGGTTTGTTAAGAATTTTTCCTCCATTGCTACTCATTTGACGGCCTTGACTCAAAAGAAGGCTAATTTCATATGGTCGGATACTTGTGAGATAAGTTTTCAACAGTTGAAAGATAGACTTACTTCCGCTCATGTGTTGACTTTACCGGAAGGTACGGATGGTTTTGTGGTTTATTGTGACGCCTCTAGAGTTGGGTTAGGATGTGTGCTTATGCAAAACGGTAAGGTGATTGCCTATGCTTCAAGGAAACTTAAGGTCCATGAGAGGAACTATCCAACCCACGACCTTAAATTAGCGGCGGTGGTATTTGCCTTAAAGATTTGGAGGCATTATTTGTATGGGGTTCATGTGGATGTTTTCACCGACCATAAGAGTTTACAAGATGTATTTACCCAAAAAGATCTAAATCTTTGCAAAATAAGGTGGTTGGAATTGTTGAAGGACTACGATATGAGTGTTCTTTATTACCCCGAAAAGGCGAATGTAGTAGCGGATGCTCTTAGTAGGTTTTCTATGGGTAGTGTTGCAAATGTTGATGATGATAGAAAAGAGTTGACACGAAATGTGCATAGATTGGCCCGATTGGGTATTCGGTTGGTAGATTCCGACAAGGGTGGTGTCATCGTCCATAATGGTTTCGAATCATCTTTTGTAAGTAATGTGAAAGCTAACCAATGTCTAGATCTGATTTTTGTAGAATTGAAAGAAGCGGTACTCAAGAAGTCCGTTGAGGCTTTCTCCCAAGGGGGAGATGGGGTACTTAGATACCAAGGTCGATTATGTGTTCCAAATGTTGATGAGCTAAGGGAACAAATTTTGGCAGAAGCCCATAGTTCTCAGTATTCTATTCACCCGGGAGCGACCAAGATGTACCATGATTTATGGGAAGTCTATTGGTGGAATGGGACGAAGAAGGATATTGCGGTATTTGTGGCTCAATGTACAAATTGCCAACAAGTAAAGGTTGAGCATCAAAAACTGGGAGGTTTATCCCAGGATATCTGTATTCCTACTTGGAAGTGGAAGGATGTAAATATGGACTTCATAGTAGGGTTGCCATGTACTCGGCACCAATATGATTTGATTTGGGTTATAGTAGACCGAATGACAAAATTGGCTCATTTAATTCCCGTTGAAGTTTCTTATGCGGCGGAAGACTATGCCAAGTTGTATTTGAGGGAGATAGTGAGATCGCATGGGGTGCCATTAGCCATCATTTCCGATAGAGGTACTCAGTTTACTTCTCAGTTTGGGAAGTCATTCCAAAAGGGTCTTGGCACAAAAGTGAAGCTTAGCACAACTTTTCACCCACAAACCGATGGGCAAGGGGAGCGAACAATCCAAACTTTAGAGGATATTTTGAGAGCATGTGTCATCGATTTCAAGGGAAGTTGGGTTGATCACTTGCCGTTGATAGAGTTCGCTTAGAATAATAGCTACCATTCTAGTATTGGTATGGCCCCCTTTGAAGCTCTTTATGGTAGGAGGTGTAGATCTCCTATAGGGTGGTTTGAAGTGAGTGAAGTTGCTTTGATTGGACCCGAATTATTTCATGAGGCTATGGAAAAGGTCCGGATCATTAGAGAGAGGTTGAGAACACCCCAAAGCCGACAAAAGTCCTATGCCGATGTTAGAAGGAGACACCTTGAGTTTGAGGTTACTGATTGGGTCTATTTGAAAATCTCACCCATGAAGGGTGTGATGAGATTGGGGAAGAAAGGGAAACTTAGTCCCCGATTTATAGGCCCATATCAAATCTTGAGGCGTGTTGGTAAGGTTCCTTATAAATTAGATTTGCCAAATGAGTTGGCCACCATGCATCCCGTTTTCCATGTCTCTATGCTTAAGAAGTGTGTTGAAGATTCGACATCCATAACTTCACTTGAAGGTTTGGGAGTTGATGAGATCCTTTCATATGAGGAAATTCTGGTTGCGATTTTGGACAGGCAATTTAAGAGATTGAAAAATAAGGAAATAGCTTCCATGAAGGTTTTGTGGAGAAACCACTTATTTGAGGGTGCTACATGGGAGGCCGAGGCTGATATGAAGTACCGATATCCACATCTTTTTCCTTCTACTCTAGCTTGAGGTAATGAGTTCCTCTTAGTTTGTTTTATGTTTAGAAGTCATGTGTGATTTATGTGTTTCCATTATTTCTTTATATGCATGTTCATGAAATAGGTTGAGTTTTGAAAGAAATGACTTATGTGAATTATTTTCCTCATGTTGTAGTGCATTGATTATGAGTTGCCTATAGACTTCATGAGATGAGTTGCTGAACATGTTTTAGATATTCTTTTTGAGATTGAATTGCATATGAGCTCCATGAGATTGTGTTGAGCATGATTTAAGTTGGAGAAGGTAGTTCCTCCTTGAATATGAGAAATCTGAAATTTCGTGCATATTGGATTGTTAGATGTAGTTCCTACTCCTTAAGGTGCATTGAATAGATTTGACTCTGAGTTGATGTTTCCTCCTTAGTTGTGTACATTTAGATGTGTTGTATGCATGATGGGCTGCTAGTCTTGAGTCTTTTCGTTTAGAAACACGCTTCGAATCTCATTCGAGGACGAATGATCCCAAGGGGGAGATAATGTAACACCCCGTACCGTAAAGAGGAAGACTTACCAAAATTTCAAGACTTCCAGGGGTCACCCACGAGGGCAAACCACGCCCCGTGTTGGACCCATTCCCCATGCATGAGCTCCATTGGTGGACACCCTGGAAACTGCCTGAGGCAGTGAACCACGGCTTGGACCCACGCAACATGGATGGGTCCACGGTCCGTGGTTAGGGAAGCTTGGGTCAAGGTCCACAAAACCAAGCCCTAGGCCACCAATCCACGGTTCACCAGGACGGACTGTACGTCCATCCACGGTCCGTTGGTGTGGTCTGGTGGGTGGGTCTTTGGGACGGTTAAGTGAGGGCTTGAGGGTCTTTACCAATTTTAATTAAATTGAAGTGGTATCATTTTGCCCAAGTCTAGAACTCCTACATAAGGATTTTTAACCCCCAAAATCCCCTCAATTAAGTCATTCACTCAAATCCCAAAAGAAAACCCAAAACTCCTCTCAAATATTCTCTCTCTAGAAGTTGGAAGAAGAAGGAAGAAGAGGAAGCTAGGTAAAGATCAAGTCTCCCATTTTCAAGCTTGTGAGGGCTTTGTGATCAAGGTATGATAGCTCTTCATCCATGAATATCTTCCATACATGGAGTCCCCTAGAATTCCTCCAATTTGATGAAGAATTCCCCAATTTAGCTAGGGTTTCTTCCAATGTTGTGGGTTATGATGATTGTTGATCCAATTGAGCGGATTGGGATTGCTTATGATAGAATTAGTATAATTACATGTTATTATAGTGAAATTACATGTATCCATGCATATACCATGATTATAATCTAGAATAGATATAATTGGGTTGATGCC